>VXAL01004298.1:0-49372 GCA_013399475.1 Chauna torquata
ACCCCAGCCGGCTGCAGCTCCGGCTGCCCCCGCTAGAGCGCGGCCGAGGGCCCCGCCGCCGAGGCGGGCAGCGCAGGCGGCAGCACCCGCAGCCGGGCAGGGCCGGGGATGCTCGGCCTGGGGGCACGGGCACAGCTCAGGGCCCTGCAGCCCCCTGGGGCCGCCCGAGCAGCGGGGGGAAGGATGCTCGCAGGGATGCGGGGATGATCTTGTCGGCGGCTGGGTATCTCTGGAGCTGGGTGCAGGGGAGCCTCGCACGCCCCGTGCTCAGCAGGGCTGCAGCGTGTTTGCAGGGCTGCTTGGCCCAAGCAGGGTCTTCTTGAGGCAGCGGAACCAGGGCAGCTGCGCTCAGGAAAATGGATGTGCTGCTGTGCTGAGAGCTTGGTGCGACTGGTGAGTGGGAGATGGGGCCCAGGGAAGGCCAAGCTGATGAGAAACTTTGGATCAAGAACACCTTTGAGGGTCTACGAGAAAAAAAAAAATAGAGCTTTGCAAACGCTGATGCTTCAATATAGTTCAGAATAGCAGAAACCTCATCTGCAACACTGCAAGGGACCTCGGGGATAGGTAGAAGACAAGGATTTGTGGAGCATGGGGCATTTCACCAGCACTGCTCAGGAAATGGATGCTGTTGAGCTTACCATCTCCTCTGAGTGTGTTCTCACACTTGGATGTTAATTTAAGCAGTCTCCAAAGGTTTTCAGAGGAACTGCAGTCGCCTGTGGGGTGGGAGGAAGCCGCAGGTACAGCCTGCTGCAGCCCCACCACTGCCTGCAGGGAAGCATCCTGCCCAGCAGCAGAAGCCGCAAGGAGACTTTGGGGAGAGAGAGCGGGACGGCGTCACATGCTTATTGATCTGTGTGTGAGACAGCGAAGAGGTTTAATAGCCAATTACAAAGCACAAACGTATCACCCCAAAATAACAAAAAGATCATTTAATTGAAGCAGTTGATGGAAAACAACAGGACAAATAGGAAGTACCTACCTCTGGGGGACAGACAAATCAAATACCTTGATTAGAGCTTATTGTTAACCGTACAACTATTAATAGTGCTAGGAATGGGTAAAAATAGCCTGCTCGAAGCCTCCTCTTAGGTTAGCAGGCTTCAGCAAATGGAAAATCCATTTGCTTCCTCCAAAAGGCTCTTTGGCGACAGCAGGGATGCGGCTGCATAGGCTGGGGCAGGGGCATGGGGAGTGACAGGAGCCGCCCTGCGGGGACCCCTGGGTGCAAGGAACGGGACCCCAGGAGCTGGCAGGGCCCCGCAGGGCTTCATCCATCAGCAGAGGACGTGGGCACCGTCTGTGCTACCAGAGACTCTTGCAGAGTCACGCAGAGCCTGAGGAGAGGAGCATTACGAGGTATTAGTCTCAGTCCCCCAGGATCATCTTGAAATTTGTCTGCTGGTGGAAGCAGAGCACATTTGCCAGGAGCTGGCTGCCTTTGATGGATGATAACGGATCCACCTCGCTGCGAGGCAGAGCCTTCCCGCAGTTATGACTTAAAAATCACCACCTATTTCTGACCTGACTGCAAATAGCCTGAGTCTTAAGCAGGGGCAGGTAAAACAGCGTTTTCCTCCACAGCTGCCGTAGAACCTGCGCAGTTTGACCCTGCCACTTGTGGGGTGCTCGCTTCTTGCCTGGTTTTGCAGGATGCAGGCTCTTTGCTCAGTACAGCAAGAGCCTCAGGCAGGCTGCATGAAATCCAGTGATTGCAGGCACTGCTTCTGGAATTAAACATCTTCAGCATTGATCAGTCCCTAGTTTCTTGCTATTTCTTTTTGCACCCACCCGTGTTTTCCAGCCACCTGCCAATGAACAAAACCTGCCCAAAGGCCACAAGCAAGTCACTGCGGAAAGAGAATTCCACGAAAGTCGCACAAACATCCCAGCGACAGAACATGCAGCTCCCCAGGGTCCCTCTTGGACAAGTTGTGCAAGCAGGAAAATAGCGTTCACAGCAGTACCAGCCTCTGCAAAAATGTAGGAAGCAAAATGTACCAGAAAGCATGAGCATGCATCGCACAGCCAAGCCCAGGAAGAGGCGACCTGGAGGGATGCTCAGAAAAGAACAATTACATCAGAACACGACTCTGTTTCCGAGCGTGCTGCCGGAGCTGGGAGGTGTCTCCACCCCAGGCTTGTGCTGGCCTCGGTTCGCAGCTGGGTCCTCCGGGTCCGAGGGATGAAAAAGCCAAGAACGGAACAGTCCGTTTGTGCCTCCCCCCAGCACACGCAGCACCCCTCTCGGGCCACGGAGAGGGGCAGATCCGGCGTGAGCTCCTTATCTCTGCCGTTAGGACTCTCCACATCGTATCGAGCGCTTGACCTCTGCACAGCACCAGGGGCTTTGCGAGTACGCACACCAAACAACCCCAGCCCAGCACCCCTGGCTTCCAAGTTCCTGCTCTCCCCCCCCAGGACAGGGACCTGTGCTTCACACCGGGACCATCTCCCCGTTTACCATACAGCTCCCTGGCCTGCAGCTGGTTCACAAATAACCACCGCGGGCTGCATGTTCCTCAGTGGCTGCAGGCAGCCAGCGGGGCCGTGCGGGGCTGCAGCTCCTGCCTGCTGCTCTGCTGGGACGGAGCAGGGAGAAGAGGGGAGCAGCTGGGTAGGGAAGGGATGGGAGGGCTTAGCTGTAGCCCTTGCTCGTCCCCCTGGGGAAAAGCATCTGATTAAATCAAGATGCAGAATCCAGGGTTGCTATTAATTCCCTATATTATTAGCTTGTCTCATTTTATTAAACCTCCTTTAAGGCTTTTCAAAAGAAGCAAGTAATTCACAATGTATAATTTTTCCCAGATGAGATGCAATGCAGAAGTGGGCTGCTCTGTCGCTGGGCACAGGGGGTTGCTTTTATTTGTCTCCTTCCCCCACCCCCTACTGATTTTGCAATGGTTTTCATGTCTCTCGATTCCTTTTTGCCCTTGGGATTTGGTTAACAGAGCATTTGAAAGCTGGAGAAGTGTCTCAGATCCCCAGTTCCTTGAGTCGCCCAGGCGGGGGGCGGCGATAGCCCCCTCAGAGGCACCGGCCGCACGGCTCCCGCTGCCACCTCACGCGTGCGCGGGGCAGCCCCGTGCCGCGCTGTGCTCTCCTGCCTGTCTGCATCCGCTCCCCTTCTCCCGTCTTTTTTTTTTTTCCCTTGGGAAGTGTGTCTGGTTATTGTTATTATCCACAGCCCTGTTCCTGTTGTTGATGGAAAGCCACCCAGGAGGGATTTTTTGTGTGCTTTCTGGGATAAACTCACCAAAAGCCACGGCCGCGGCCTGACGCCCGGATCTCAGTGCAGAGCTGAGGAAGCCGGGTGCCCTGATGGATCGCTCAGCGCCCGCGCTTCCCTTCCCGGCTGTGCCACGTGCGTGGAGCAGCCGAGCACGCTGCCACGGTCAGCCTGCAGCGGCACCACAACGCACGGGGTTCGGCTTCGCAGCCTGGGGACAGTGGAAGCATCTGGATGTGTACCCAACCTCCGGCACTGTCTGCTCGCCTCCAAGGAGCGGCAGCCTCCCCGGGATTAGAGAGAAATGTCACCTGTAACCGGACACGGGCAGCTACGGGCCTGGAATATAGGGCATGGTGGAGAGGGAGGCTCGATGACCCCGGTGGATGCGTTGCTACAGATTTCAGGAGGGTTCCCATGGAAATCGTGGTGGCTGCCAGGGCAATGGGACAAAAATAAAAGGCCTTCGGCAGAAAGCAGAGCCCGAGAGGAGGCGGCAGTCGGAGACGGGCTTGCCAGCACCAGGCTCGAGCTGGCAGAGGGACGTGCAGCCGGTGCCGTGGGCTCGGAGCGCGGAGGTGTTTGGTGTCCTCGTCCCACATCTGCCCCTGCCGCCCCTGCCGCTCAGCCCCAGCCTCCTGCCGCAGCAGGGATGGAGCGGGCACAGCCGGGTGCAGCCTGGGGCAGGCAGGCAGCTGAGCCCGCTGCCGAGCCGAAACGGGCCGCCCCTCAGTAAACAATTCCCCTCCAAAGAAAAAGCAACATGGAAAAAGAAGCACATTCCTGTAATTTTTTTTTTTCTGAAATAAGACACAAGGATGATGAGCACAGCTTGGGCAACTCCGCAGGCTGTCCCAGGGCTGCTTTTTGGTGTGTGAATTAAAGAAAACAGCCTCGTGACTTGTCCTCTGGCACGTGGTGGGAGCTACGTGCGTAAAGCACCCCCTGGGTAGAGGGCAGAGGTGGGACGCGGCCGAGGCGATCTGGATGGCGTTAACGGCCCGGGAAGGGGCGATGCGAAGGGCAGGGTAACGGCGGGCATGGGGTGCTGCTGCTCGCCCGCTGCGGGGTCGTCCCCGAAGCCGTGAAACAAGCTTTGGGCTTGGAGGGACTCGAGAGGCTTCTGAGAGCACCCTGCACTGCCACCACTGCTGCGGGGTGCCCAGGCAGCTTGACGGGTCTCACTTCCACCAGGATTTTGTTTGACCTCCAGCACTGGTGGTTTCACACCTGGGACTGGCTTCTGTCAGGGTGTTTTACCCATTGCGTTTCTACTTTGCTACAGTTTAAAGCCCAGGACTGCTTTCCCTGTGCAGCGTCGATAGCAGAGCCCAGTTTACTCCTTCCCCTGTAAGGATACATCCCGTCGTGTCCCCTTCTCTGCACTAAGGGGGCCCTGATGAAGCAGTCAGTGCCCAAACAGCTCCTGAAAGCCCACGTGCTGCTGGGCATTCCTGTGCTCAAACCTCAGCTTTGCTTCAGCATCAAATCCCAACTCGTTTGCTGGTGCCAGATGAACCCACGTTCCCCTCCTGCTGAACGGCCACGCTGAGGCTCAGCCTCTGCGTCGGGAATCAGTGCAGGAGCATCCGCCAGAGCCCCCAGACCCCCGTTCCCCTTTCGCTGCCCAAATAGCCAAACTGCAGACTCAGCAGTCCCGAAGGGGCTGGGCCTGGCAGGACCCGGTGGGAATTGTGACTTCTCCTCCAGCCCTGTGCCTCCTGCCAGCTCCGCTGATGTGAGAAGCGCTCGCTTGGTTGCAGTGTATGTTTATTTTCTGTTACTGGCTAATAGTATTTGTTTTCCACGTAAGGGCTGATAGCCTTTCCTCCCCCAGGTGAAGGAAGTGCAGCTTTGCTGGACAAAAGCAAACACGGGCGCGGGGTTACGGGTGGTCACGGCGGAGCGTGGGGCTTTTGGGGCTGCGTCCCTGGCTCTGGCTGTCCCCGGCATCTGGCTGAAGCCACGGCTGCCCTCAAGGAAAGGATGGCAGGATGCGGCCCCCACATGCAGCCCAGCAGCCAGAGTGTCCCTGCATAGAGGATCCCACCAGTGCGGAGCTGCCCGTCGCTGGGGCGGTTTGGGTTTGTGTGGGTGATTCCCTCCCAAAATACATCACATGCGTATGCTGTCACACGCGCGGGAGGCATGCAACGGGCAATGCGGGGAAAAATCCAGGCGACACGTGATGGTGGGCACAGCGGCTGCCGGGGTCCCTGCTGCCGAAGGGTGACCGCGGGTCAGAGCGGTGCAATGGACGCGGTGACCTGGCTGTCCCTGCCAGGCAGAAGTTGTCATTTAACTAGTGTCTCCTGTCCCAGTGTTTGCCCTGGAGAAATGTACTGAACACAGAGGGATGCGTTATCTGCCGCATCTGCACACAGCCTCACACTCCGTTTACTCCCAAGGCCACTAACAAAGTCCCCTGCCAAGCTCAAACAACCTGGCAAGCCCCACGCTGGATTTTGAAGACACAAAGTTTTGAAAATGGTCCCAGGCCCACATTTGCAGGGATCCCACTTAGTGTTAAACTGCTCCTGGAGAGCCAGAGGGACGACCTGCCCCTGCTGGCACCGGGGCTGCAGACCGGCTTGTCCTGGGGGTCAGGGAGCCCCAGCCAGCGGGGCCGTGCTTCGGGCAGCCAGGACGATGCAGGCAATGCCGAGGTGCTGGCGTGCACGGACTGGCCACCGGGGTCCCCGCCACGCACAAGAACCGCTCTCAGCGCTTCGCCCCTGCACTGCTCACGAAGAGCCAGCCACCATCACAGCACGTAAATAACCCCGGCGGTTTTTCTGGTGCTGCTTTAAAGTCTCTGCTTTGGGAGCAGCAGGAGTCTCACAGCCTGGCTCGGAGGCCACGAGCCCATCCCCGCATCAGTGCAGGATCCGGCCCAGCCGCGGCCAGGCGCCTGCCCTGGGGATGGGATTGGGGCAAACGGCCCCGGCAGCCCCAGTGCTTTGTGCTCAGGCTGCAGGTGTCATCCCCACCGCCCGTAATCTCAAGTTCTTAGAAATGTTAGGTAACTGGGGAGGAATCAAGCTTTTTCCTGATAACTGTAGAGTGCCTTAATCCGTCTCTGTCAAATACCATACATAAAGTAAATAATGGTTTCCCTGTGCTTCCCTCCCCGCAGCCCCGCTGTGCAGCACGGCACGCGGTGCTCACTGCTGGGGACTGGTCCCAGCCAGGGCAAGCCCCCCAGACACGGCAGAAAGGCAGGCCTGGAGCCTGCGAGCTGGGGCTGAACATCACCTTCCAGCTCCTAGTTTTTGCTTTAGGGAATGGAGCAGACACCTCTGAAACGCCAAATCCCAGCTTTACAGCAGACAGATCCAAGTGTGCAAACACGGCGATGAATTGATCCGCGCTGGCTGCTGCGGGAAGAGCTACTAAAAAGGGTGGTATATCCAGCACAGCCCCGGAAAAGCTTCGCGCAGTGCAAAGCTGGCGCGGAGCGGCTGCAGAGTGGGAAGGGCTGGGTTTGAAGTGGCAGATCAGGGGAGGGGGTCTGCGACACCGCTGCCGGCACAGCACCAAGCCCCTGCGCTTTTGGGGTGCTGCGAGCTCGTGAGGGAAAGCGGCTCCATCACCAGGGTTTATGGTGACAAGACACCCATCTGGGGGGGGCCGATCCTGGCTGGGGAGAGGAATTGTACAAGTGGGGTCCCCCTGGCCTTGTGGGGGGGCCAGGGACAGGTGTACATGGTCCCCAGACTGGGAGCGAGATAGCACGAATACGGCCCTTGCTGTGCTCTCATTAGAGTAATCCTTCCCTACCAAGCGCACGTCTCTTTGGTAAATACTGATTTCACCTACCAACAAATCTGAATTTATTTACATCAGTGACTTTGAGCCAGGACTGGCAACTCTGACATAAATTGTCTGAATAATGCAACGTATCCTCTCCTTGCTGGTTGCTATGGGTACTGGGCCGTTTTACCCTCTATAAACATTAACGATGAAGGGGATGTGGAAACTTATCTAAAAATAAAATACTATGACCAAGTCTTTAAGAGGAAGGTCGTTGAGACAGAAATAACAAAAAAAAATCCTTGTGTAATGGCTCTGAAGCGGTGAAACACAGACACAGTGTCCATGAGCCCAGCTGAAGGAAGCAGAGGATGGGCTGAAAAGAAACCAACACTTTTAATTCCCGTTGAGCAATGCCGGAAGGGTGAATTACAACCATGCACAAGCAAGAGGGAATTGGACCGTTTCACAGAGGCGTCACTGAGAGAAGCGAGGACCCTCTCTGGAGGGGACGACGCGATGCTGGGACGAGGCACCGTGTCACGAAGGGACCAGTCCCACAGCCTGCGTCCCCAGCGCCCCGCGGGAGCCTGCAGCGGTGCAACTCCCTTCCCCGTGCCGCCGTCCTCTCCCGGGAGCTTTATGCCGCTTTTTACTTTTTTTTGGTCATTTACAGCTTATTTCTCAAACTGTTCTGGGAATCTGTAAACATCGAGCGTGGGGCTGGAGCATCAGCCCTGGGACCTTCCCGTTCAGGGCCGGATCCAGCAGTGGGCTCTCTGGGACAAGCCCAGGCTGTATTTCATCCCGGCTCGTGGGGACGGAAGGACAGATCCGTACCTGACTGCTGCACAGACGCAGCCCCTTCTCTCCCTCCCACCCACCGCCCCTGAAAGGCAGTGAAAAATAGCTGGAAGGCACTGGGTGGTGGGGAAGGCGGGCAGGACCCTCGCACGGCCCCGGGGCAAAAGAGGGGCTGGATGGGGTTTATTCCTGGGGTGCAGAGAGGGATGGGGCACTGGCACGGCCAGGGACGGGTCTGCTACCTCTGCGGATACCCGCAGGGTGCAGATGGGGAGTGACTCCTCCCCTTGGTCTGCTCCGCTTCCAGCGTGGTTTCTCCACGCCGGGGCTTCCCCTTGGGACAGCTGCTGTCCCTCTGTCCTCCTCGGGCAGTGGTTTAGGCAGTATGTTCACATCTACGTGCTCTGCAGTCCCCTTTCTTGGAGCCTTTGCAAATCGCACAGAGATGCTACAGGGCTCTGCACTGGTGGAAAACCGCTGCTGTGGACAGGGAGGTTTCACTGCTCCAGACAGGAGGGGTTTGTTGCTGGGTTCGCAGCAGTTGCCCCTCTTCCTTCCCCAGCAGTGTCTGAGAGCCCCATGGGTCCACTTCACCCAAGCCGAGCCTCTTTGGCAGCGTCTGTTTGCAAAAGTGCCGCAGGGCTGCAGAGGATCAGGGCACCCGCCAGCCCCTCTGAGGTGTCAGCCTGCAGAGCAAGCGACGAAATTAAATGAGCTGTCTGAAAAGCGCAGAGTGCCAGCCCAACACCGAGGCCCTCGGCGCGGCACAGCTGCCCGATACATCACCGTCCTTAGCAGCCTGCTTCCAGTGACATCTGCGTAGAGGATCAGCCGCAGCCGGTGCTCCTGTGCACTCAGAGCTCACTTACAAAAGGCCCCCGGTGCCTCCATCATTCTTCTGCTTGCCCTCCAGTCCAGAGCTGGAGCTGGGTTGCTTTTTTTTTTTGCCCTGCAGATTTTCAATAACTGGTGCAGGAGGAGAAGTCGGGAGGCCCTGGGGACCTGGGAACAGGGCTCTCCAGCTCCCGCGGGTTGAGCGAGGAGGTGCCGCCGTGCTCACACTGTTCCTCTGATCGCTTCCAATACTGCAGGGTGCTCAGTTGGCTCATTAGGGGTTGCTGGGCTAATTAGTAGAATACATCTCAGTAGGAAAATGGGCAAATCGGACAGCGTGGGGAGCGGAAAGGCACGCTGCACCGAAGTATCCAAGACTGCTCTGAAAAAGGCAAAGAGACAAGAGTTTGTCAAGGACCTCGCTGGTGCTACAGCAGCTTTGCTGGGGCAGAGGCCAGGGAGCTGCCGTGTGCCTGACCAACCTCTCCAGCTGCCAGCGGGCAGAGGCATGGGGTGTTTCCAGCGTGGTATTTAACCCCAGAGAAAGGAACCTGGGCAATAACGTGTGCACGCAGCAGGCCCACAATTTTGCAGAAGCCTTTGGCTCAAAAAACAAGCCAGGGCTGATTTTCTGCAGTGAGTTGGTGCAAACACATGTGCAGAAATGCCCCCAGCCCAGGCGCAGAGCAGGGATGCTCAATTTCCCTGCAGTGCCACCATGCACGCGTGCCCTCGCGCACCGCCCCGGCCGTTCCTGGAGCACCTGCCACTGCCAATAGCTGCTTTTCTGTGCCTGGTTTAGATTAAGCCTGGAGCCTCGAAGCTCCCCAGCAATGTTCCTTTGCGCTGACTCTCAAGTATATAATCAGAACAGTTTGGGGGCTGCTGGTCGGGTGCCAGGAGGCGGACACAAAGACTGTTGTGTGAAACCTTCCCGCCTGGGTTTTTGCGGAGGTTTGAGGCTCACAGCTCTGGAGAAGCGCAGGAAGGGCTCTGGGGAGCGGGGAAGGCTGGGCAGGGCGTGGGGGCAGGCGGGCAGCGCTGCCGCCCCCATCCAATGCGGCCGGAGGTGGGGGCACCCGGCAGAGCAGCCCCTCCCAAGCCCCGCTTGCTGAACAGCACGCGTGCGATCGGCTGACATACCTGTCGCTACTTGTTCTTTGCTCCCTTCTGTTTCTGCTGATAGATTTCCTCTGTGAAAGGCCTGTGGTTGGGAGGATGGGAATGTGGGGAGAGGGGGGGCAGAGACACAAGAGAGGGGCAAAAGAAGGGGAGAAGATGAAACCGAGAGTGCTGTGTGCTCTGGGGTGACCTCTGCTCCTGCCTCTCCTTCCGGGGGCCCGGAAGCTGTGCCCCCCACCCTCCTCCTCCCTTGCAAGCACAGAAGAGTTTTCACTGCTGAAGTCCAGCCAGTGCTTCTGGGAATGACTCTGGGCTGCTTCACCCTGGGCTGCTTGGCTGTTCTGGTGTTAAATATCAGAGAAGCTCATCCAAGCAATTACAAAATGCAAGTTCTTCTTGCAGGGTCTCTTCAGATGCCACGAGTCCTCTTACTGCCTTCCTTACCACTTTTGTACAAACAGAATCAGGCATCCAAAAGAGAAAAATCTCATTTTGATAAAAATAAACAAATGCATAAATGTTCCTAGAACTCAGCACATAGTTTCAGAAAGGAATCTGCCTGTTATCAAAACAATAGGAATACAATCCACTGTTTTCCTTCTTCCCCACTGAATGAATTGGAAAAAACATCTCTACTTCTGCAGTTCCCCGAAACCTCGGGAGTTAAAGCTGGTAGAAATAATTAGAAGCTCTCCAGTTTTGCAGAGCTACTCACCCCTCATACAGCACTGCAATTGTGTAGGAAATTGCCACTACAGCTGTCAGCAAAAGGCCAGCTGGGCTTGCATGCCTGTTTTGAAAGAGAAGGAAAAGATCAGGTGAGTACATGGGCTTACGCAAGACCTGCTTTAGAAAGTGAAATGAGACATTAGGCTCCATGAGAGCACTCTTGCTCATTAAACAGAAGTGAACAAAAGGTGGGGTTTTTTTGTACTTAATGTTAACTGCCTTAGACAGATGTTACTTGGCAAAGACTTCCCCAGCCTAGCTCGGCAACTTCCTTTAAGTCTGATCCCTGCATGCCTCTGTTAACAGAGCTTCTGCTTTGATGCTAAGTCCTGAGATTATAAGGCTGTTTAATAGCTGAGCAGCTGCTTACGTACGGCTGCGGCTCCGAGCCAGCCCGCTATAAGGGAAGTGCCTGATGTGCACTGAAATATGGGCCACCCGGGGTGCAGGAGACACCTGGCAGACAGGGCAGCGTATGGTACCGTACGCATCGAAATGGCAGCCGAGCCATCGCAGGCTGGGGATGGCGAGGGATGGCGAGGTCTGCGCCTGCCCTGAGAGGGTGCTGGGGCCAGGCGAGTGGGGGCTCTGTTTGCATTTAAACCCATTTCAAGCTGTTTTAGAAACACGTCCCATCTTCTCCACAAGGCCCAGCTGAATGCTGCTTGGGGACCCTGTCAGTGAGGGGTCCCCAAGCACAGCACGGGGGCCTGATGCCACCCGCCACACTGCACTGCGTCTGGTTATGGGCAGATGCACTCGAGGACTGCGGATGTGACGGGGGCTGCTCTTCCTTTTAGCACCAAGGCCAAAAAATCAGAACCAAAATAACCCCATCACCACTCTAAGGAGAGATGTCAGTGTAGGCTGCAAACCTGCACTGCCCACGTTGGAGCCACTTCTTTGATGCTCGGCCAGAAAGCACTGGGGGCGAGAGGCAGGAGCTAGTGAAGGCAGCCAGCTCTTTGCTAAGGCACCAGGATCTCAGCAGTCCCCAAACCAGGTGCCAAGACCACACCGTGGTGCGCGAATTCCCCACAAGGTCCCAGCCTCATCTCTGCAGCGAGGAGCGTGGCTGTGTCCAGTTCATCGCTTAGCATCAGCCCCCCGAGACATCCTTTCTGCATCCCATGCTTCCAGCTACCGGCTGCAAGTGTTGCCTTTAATTAGGACGCTGCTGACTGCCTTTAATTGCTGGTTGCAGCTCAGCTCTGTGAGGGTGACAAGAGCTGGCTGTCAGCAATAAAATGTACTTAGCTGGTCCCTAGTGAGGATAAACATCTTGCAAGCCTTGTGCAAGGGGGCCAGCCCTGTCGGGAAAAAATGCCTTCAGAGTAGAGACCGAACTACCTGAACCTTGTCGCGCCTGGACCAGCTGTCAGGTACCGCCTGGCCGCATCAATTCCTGGAGAGATGCACGCACTTTTCACAGTTTTCACTGTTTCACTGCTTCCATTTTGCATTAAGTTTTTTCCTCATTAGGAATCATGGGGCAATTTCATCTCCCAACCCCCTGCTATTACATGCTTAGTCATGTCTCCTCCTTGATTCGTATCAGAGAGAACAAATTTGCATGATTGTTTGTTGACAGCAAGTCCTCTAATTGCATCATTTGGCTGCAGTGCCAGCTCTGATTTACACAGCCTGTTGCCATGAGTTAAAACACTTCCCCTACCACAGATACACAAAGCCGTCTCTAAACAACTAATGTTCCATTTGTCTTTCAGGAGAAACGAGGCTGCTCGACTCGGGCAATGAGAAACATTTGAGTGTTTCTCTCTTATGAGCTCGACCTACTTATTGGGCAATGGCTCAGTTTTGCAGCAGGGTCAATGATGAGTCAGCCAGGTAGGTTTTGTGGTCCTAGTAGCAGCCAAGGACTTACTTGATAGGAAGTCTGTCTGTCCCCAGCCCTTGCTGCATCTCCCCATTGCTGTGGGTTTTTGCAAGAGCAATGCACGTGGGCTCGTGTCCTTCCCCACCGGCATCGCTGGTCCTGGGCACTGAATATGGGGCACGTGCTTTGCTCCTGCCTCGTGTTTTCCTCCTCGAGCTCCCCTTTTCATGGTGAGTGGTGGAGGAGCCTTCTCCCCGTGCACCCCTCTTAGGCACAGGAGCCCCGACCGCCCCAAGCCCCATCACTCGCTGTGAGCAAGAAGGGGTCAAAGAGCTGCCTGCAGCATGTTTGGCGGACGCGCTTATTTTGTCTGTGGAGCTGCCATTAGTCGAGCCTGGGATATTTGCAATATCCTGGAAGGGAGAAAATAGCGGCTCTGGCCCCAAATGATGCTCTTAACGTCACAGTCCTAATCGCAGGCTGTCTGGGGTGCTGCCAGGCTCGCTTACATTATGTGGTATGTGCCCTTACAGATGAAAATGAATCAATCCTCTGGGCTCTGATGCCATGACACAGAGCATGATACATCACTGAGGGAGGCGAAATACGCTCTACGTTTCAGGCTCGTCCAAAGCCAGTCAGCAGACACATTCCTCCTGTGCCAACAGCTTGGCTGCAGCATCCCTCCCATTGCTGGGATGTTAGATCTGGCCCCTCCAAGGCCAGATACCCAACGTCCTAAAGCCCTGCAACTCCAGTGAGACCTCAGAAGAGCCCCAGGATCCCCAGAAAAACTCAGAAACCCAAGCCAAGATCACAGGGAAGAGAAACAGTGACAAACACAGCATGAAGGCTTGTGCTGAACTTCCACAGGGCCAGGCAGGTGGGGTCCTGGTGCCACTTTGCACAGCTCCAGCAATTTGTCAACAGCAATTATTTGTCATGCCTTGCTGCCCTTTATGGTGGCAGTCTTTTAACAAGAAAAAGAGGCAATCACACTGTTGTCTTGAGCTGCTTCAAGCTACTTTTGCCCTGGACTGTGATGGAAGACCAAGCAATGTGCACTTGGTTGCTCTGTCGTGGGAATGCAGACAGGAATTCTGCAACATAAACAGCTCAAGAGGGTTCAGCTGGTCCGGCAGAGGATCCAGGAAATACTTTGATGCTGATTGTAAAAAAAATAAAAATCTCATTATAAACTCCTGCTGGTCAAATTCCTCCTTTTGCCGTGCCACACGGGGTGGCCACTCTTTGGCCACGGTGCGGAGTGGGGTCTCTGCCCCGCTGTCCCCAGCAATACCCATGCTGCCACCCTGCCGCTGCCACACCGTGTCCGGCCCTGCTGCCAGCCACTGCCACGGCCACGGGCAGCGAGCTTGCACCGGTTCCTGGGCTCCGTTTGCCGGGCTTTGGACCCAATCCAGCCGCCACGAGTTTGCAAGGAAGGCAAACGGCCTTGTGCAGCGAGCCCTGAAGGCTGCGGGGGGGATTTCAAAATGCAGAACGAACATCAGCAAGGCTCAGTGGAGACATCAGCTTTACTTATTAACAGGGCCAGAAAACACTGCACTGCTGCACACATGGCTGAAAAGGTGACCAGAAAGTGGCAAAGCACTTTATTTTTCCACAGAAATAGAAGAGAGGTGGTCCCACGCAGGAGCACCCATGCAAAATATCTAGTGATAAAGACCTGTAATCATCTACGGGCTCTCGATGTAACACAGCCAGGGTTTTTTCTCCTGGGCAAATAAATAAAATGTGATATTAAATGAAAACCACATAAAACTTAATACACAGAATAGAGTATATTGCTCATTTACTGCTAAATTACAGCCTATTCATTTCCTCCTAAGCAGGCTATTAAGCTGTGTTGTATCACATGAGGAGTGTTTCGGAAGTGTTATCGCCATGCAGTGGGGGAAAGGGTGTGTTGGCTTGTTTTGTTTTTTTGAGGTAATTACAGGGTCACACTGATCCCTGGTATCATTGCCCTGCTCCCGCTGAGTGACACCCGGCATGAATTCGGCCCTGACTGTTGATTTTTCCATGTTCAGAGCCTGCCAAGGACCCCATTCAGCTGCAGAGCATTTGCTGATGTTTCCTCTCCCCAGCACTTGGCTGCTATTTATTTTTCTACAATTAATGCCGCAAGTCTTTTATGACAGCAGAAGATTTTGCATGCACAAAAATGGTCAGGAAGCAAGAAGCCAGGGCATGTTGCACTTTCCCTGCCATTTTATTCCCCAGCCATTTTGTTGCTGACTGCCATCACCAACTGTTTCTTTGGCCCCTGATCCAAGCCAGCACCTTACGCCCTCCCAGACAGTGCCTGACGCACAGCGCAGACCCCACACCTGCCCTGCGACCAGCGCTGCTGGCGGGGGCACATACTCACATGAGGGACCAGCCCAGGTAGACGGCTGTGCTGCCCCAGTACATGGGATTATCCAGGACGCTGAAGGGGAAGCTGGTCACTTTTGCCTCCATCAGGATGCCAAAGTAATCACCTGCAGGGCGAACAGAGGGTTTCTCATTAGGCTCCACGAAGCCAGGAGTTGCGGTGGGCAAGGGGGGTTCGGCACGCGCTGCCCTCCCTGTGCCAGGGGGCATCCCCGCTGGGGAGGCAGAGCACAGGCAAACAAAGGTGAATGAAGGGTTCCGCTGCTGACTTTCAGGCTGAGAAGACAGCAGCAAATAGGCTGACTGTTTACTCCGTGTCTGTCAGCTTTTCCAGGAATGGCTCTTTGCCCATGAGGAAGGCTTGTACGTTGCAATGAGGCTACGGCAGCAACATTCCTCATCAGGACACAGCTCTCAAGGTCCCAACTGGCTTATTCTGCTTTCTCATTTGAAAATTGCCCCTCTAAAGTCACTTGACAAGGAAGCAAGTGCATAGGATCAAAAAACACTTAATGGGGAAATGAGCCCCGAGCACTGTAATGGTGTTTCGAGACGTTACAATCAAGACCACTACCACCAAATGCCCTCACTCAGCGTTACCCGTATCTCACAGTTCAGAGAATTTCTCAGAATTTCAGAAAATAGCACCTCTGCCTACAAAACACTCAATTATCAGCATGATGATGATGATGATACTAGGTGATTGTCATCCGTAATGAGGAAAGCTTTCAGAACTGTCAGCACTCAACCAGCTTTCTATCTACCGCGCAGTAATCTTTCCATGCTCCTGAAAGGTGCCTGGAAACAAAAATGACAAGCAAGGAGATGTTGTGCAGCTTGTGAGCGGCATTTCGGGGGGAGGAAGAGCTGGGAAGCAGAGCTCTGGCTTCTGTTGGTCTTACAAGTGAGACCATGAAGTCCAGCACGGACTTTGCTCCGTGTCCGCAGCACAAGACACAGCATAGCCCAGCAGTGCCAGTCCATCAGCCCTGGGCTCCGGGTTGTGTTCCCAGCTCTGCCACCAGCCCATTCCCTGACCTTGGGTAAGTCTCCTCTGTCCCTCCCGGTGCTATTGTGCACCGATCATAATATTGGTCTTTCTCATAGCGCAGTGGGGGTGTGGATTAATGTATGGTGAGAAAGTGCTTGGAAATCCAGATAAAGCACATTATGGGAGCGCAAAGTATTCAAGGTTATTATTATTACCTGGATCGCAGAGTAATTTCTTTGACCTCACGTGGTGCAAAAACATTTATTTCCAAGGATAAACAGCGCCTGCCCAATTATACAATGCTTTTGGGCTTTAACTACAGGCCACTAAGTGAGATAATTGCCTGGTATTTATACTATATGTTCTCACAGTTACTTGGAAATACATCTCTGAGATTGTTCTGGTAGAAAGCACCCCCCAGGCCACAGCCCATTTCTGTGCTTTCGTGTGTGTCAAAATGCCTCATTATGCCCTGCCCGCCCTCGCCTTTGGGCTGAACACCTCGCTCCCCAACGGGCGCTGGCACCGGGGAAGCTCGCACACAGTGAACGCAACCTGCGGAGAGGATCTGCAATATTTTTATACTCGGGCAGGTGCTAAGGGAAGGCATTGTGCATCAACCTCAGCCTGGCCATCTCCCGTGTCTCCATCAAGCCCTCAAAACAGGAATCAGCCCTTTGTCAGGCCAAGGGACTTTAGGATCTAATTTAGGTGCATTTTTTGCTGGAGGTCAGTGTAACCACCTCGCTGCAAAAGGCAGAATGGGGGTTACTTTGCTAGCACAAAGCTACGTGATGCACCCATAGAGCTTCCCATGGCCTCCTCAGCACAGCCCAGGCTGAAGTGCCTCCACCGCTCCTCCTCAGAGCCACCAGGTCCGCCACAACCCACCAGCAGAGTTTGGTCAAGTTTGATTTACTTGAAATCTTGGTCAGCGCTGGAAGGAACTGCGCTTGGGTGCGGGCAGATGGGCTTGGACAGGCAGAGCCGCCTCTTGGGTGTCCTCAGCCTCTGGGAAGTCAAGCGCTTGTTGCCTTTGTCAGAAAATAAGATAAACGGCCGTGAACCGAATTCCAGCAAGTGCACGGTGCTTTCTGAACCAGCGCAACAGCACAGGCAGGGTGGGAGGGCAGTTCTGCAGCAGAGAAGGCGGCTGGGGCTGCCAGGGCATGGGGCCGCATCCAGCTGCTGCGAACAGAGGCTGGGACTGGCACTGCTGTGCGGGCAATGGGGTGGCACAGAAAGGCTTGCTGCAGAAGGGTGACTCACGGGGCTCCTGCTGAAGCATTTAGCCCGCACTTAAGAGACAAAGTGCTGTGCAGCTGCTCCGGAGCTTAAACTTGTTGGTACAGAGGGATCTAACGGGCAGACCTGATGCGGTCTCCGTGTCCTGCCTGGTTCAGCCCTCCTTGCTTTAGGAAAACCCAAGAAGAAAGGGTCAAATGCTGTCCCAGTAAGTTTTTTAACTGCTTGGGTATCTCAGGTTCTCTTAAAACTTCTTTTGTGCTCAATCAACTCTGAGAAGCTGGATGATGCCATAACCCCCTTCTTGCCAAAGAAGCGCAGCCCTTTGCTGCCTGCAGCAAGAAGTGCCAGCACTGCTGGGGGACCCTGCTCCCACCGCAGCTCCAGCGCATGGCAGAGGATGGTGAAAGCACTGGTCCTGGATGAGTCCTGAGCAAGACAGCATCCCATGTGATATCCTTGAGACCTGCAGACCCCCTGTCTTCCCTGCTGCCGGGTCAGAAACCACACTGAACATCGTTCTCCGCTAAGTTTGCTGACTTGGACTTGTGGATGCTTGCTGGAGCTGAGAAACGGTTTTCGGTCCCAGGATGGATGCTCCCAGCATCTCCCACCCCGCCTGTGCTGCTGTGGCTCAGCTCTGCCCTGCCGGCCCCGTCACGCTCCGGCTGGCAAAGCTGGCCCAGCTCCCTGCTGCGTCACGCACGGCCCGGCAGGAGCCATTGTGCGGGACAGAGCAGAAGTGCCCGATTTGGGCCACCACCGCCCGCCTCCTCCCTGCCCGGGGGGCACGGGAGCCACTGGCCGTGCCGAGCGGAGGGGGCCGGGGCCACGCTCCCTGCTTACGCTGAGCTTGACTCACTCTTTTGCTTTTCCCCAGCGGTTCAAGCCCAGTGGGTCCTCCTGGTCAGGTGAATCAGGCTTACGTAAACAACCCCAGAACTGGCTGAACTTCAGGAGTGTTCACCCAGCTCTAGCTGGTGGGTGCTCCTGTGCCGAGCCCCCCCGGACACGTCTCCATGTGCACAGCGTCGCTCCGGGCGGCTGCGGGTGAGCTCGGAGGGAGCTGCTGCCCGGTAGCTGGGGGACAGGGCTGCAACATGCGGCCAGGAGCACCAACGGTGCAAGCACGCGTTCAGGAGCGCTGGGATCTATTTCTGGCGGCAGGATCTTGGCCAACTCAACACATTTCTTTGCAACTCCACTTGAAACCAGGAAGGCTTATTACCTCCCTCTCTTCTTCCTGGAGACGCTGCAGGAGCTAATTGAATTTGGTTTGTAAAGCACTTGCAAAAGCACAGCCTAAATGCAGTGTCAAAGCTGGGGCTATGATTATTTCAGCCAGCGGGAGCTGCCCCTTTCCTTCGATATTTATTGTTCCTGTCTCTATTTTATTTTTATGAATTCCACACATACTGGCATGTTTCTAAAGTCAACAATGCTAATAGAATTACTCTCTAAATGTGAAAGCAGGCTCAGTAGAAAATGCCTTTTGCCATAAAGCGGCAGATAAAAGAATCTGTCAACGAATGTCAGGTTTATTGCAGAGGGGAAGCGCAAATGAGATCTTGCCTGAGCCCATGTCAGGCGGCTGGGGGCTCAGCACAGGGCTGCTGGATGGCTCATACCTCTTCCTCCTCCTCTTCTTCCTCCTCCTCCCCACCACGCAGCGGCTGTGCTGGTCCTGACCTGCTCACAAGGTCTGCCCTTGGGCTGCTTTTTCTGTAGGACATTTGATCTCTGAGATAATTAGCTGATTTCTAAAATCTCAGGCTTGATGCTGGAGGTGATTAGACGTGCTGTATAAAATCACTACACGATCATCTCCGAGCACAGTAATGGCATGGTTAGATCATACTTCGCATCATAAAGCCAAGAACAAACCTAAGACTGCTCCGAAGACAAGAAATAGGAAATTCATATGGGACTCTGCCCTACCAAAAGACCCCTGGGAGGATTAAATGAGCTTTCTGGTTCAGCTGTTGAATTTTTAGCGCTTACCTAGGAATGTCCCGGTGAATCCCAGTGCTAAGAAGCTGGAGAAGACAAACAAGGTCCCTACAGCCAAGATGACCAAGCCTGAGTAATAGGCCCATTGGCTGTCCAAGCCCTCCAGCTTCGGCTGGCTCTTCATGGCTTCTGTGAAGCTGTCGGAGAGACAACAAGGGCTGTTAATAGCAGCGGCTCATTGCTAACATCACCCCCCTCTGGGAGATGTAGAGCTTTGGGAGAGGATGCTGCTGAGGAGGACACTTCTCGGGGTCCCTTTTTCCATCTGGACCTACTCAACCTTCCAGTGGGAGAAGCAAGCAGCCAAAGTCTGGTGAGCAGCCAGGGCTTGACCTGAGGAAGTTATTTTTACTTGCAACCCTTGGTGACTCCTGGAAATATCAACCCCACTGAACTGCAATATCGAAAGATGCCCTTGCAAATGCTGGAGGCTGCGATGCCTCAGCACAGGACCTGGAGGGCCGGGAACAATCTGCCGGGTTATCTCGTGCTCCCACCCCTGTCCCTCTCTACCAAAATATTTTGCAGCCTTCATGTATTCGCCACGTGCCCAGGAGTGATTCACAGCTGAAGCCTGACAGTCAGAGGGAGGATTGGAACAGCGAAAGGAAAACACCAGATACACGTATTTTCGAGTGTGAGCTCAGCTTCCCGGCTCCAGGCTCATTCAGGCATTTCGGGTCTGACCTTCCAAACACTTGTTTGTGAGTGTAATAATTGTGACCCCCCGCCTTGGGCCGCACAAACTTTGCCCAGGAGCAGGGCTTGGCAGGCTTGGCGTCTCACACAGCTCCAATACAACTGTATGACTACAAACAAGATAACACCGTGATTAAGAAATGCCCATTAATAATAACGAGATGAGATAACAGACTCACAGAGCTGTATGCAGTGTTTCTCCACATGTTGCTGACACATGAGGTAGGAAACTTTGAGCTTATTTTTTTAATGAGCACCCTGGAGGCTGAAATTCAAGTGGAATAACAGCGCTCCTGTGCCTCTGGCCATCGCTGCCTGCCAGGGCCCGGTGCAGCAGAGCTTTTCCTCCTCGTGCTCCCAGGTCTTTGGGTAGAAAAAGCCCAGCGGTTTCCCTGGCCACTCCGCCAGCCTTTCAGGCAGGGCCGCCAACTTCTGTGATATTACCTGCAGTGTTTGGGATGTTTTTTTTAATGTCCAGCTCTCCAAGTCTTGCAAATCCCTTGGTTTTCTTTGCTGCCCAAATTGAAGCTGAGAGTCCTGCCAGACCAGCTTACGGAGACGCGGCTGCAAACACACCTTGCGAAGACTCAAAGACCAGATGGCAAGGTACACGCACCAAGCAAAGCCCAGGATGATACTTAAACCTAATGGTTTACAGACCTGGATGATATCGTTTGTTTTCCATGGAGCTCATTCCTACTAGCTTTTCTGCTCTCTGGGAGTTTTTAGGCCCCCACAGCAAGCCATTTTATCTTCACTTTGGACTGGAGCAAAGAAACAAAACACAGAATAAATGTAATGTGCCTGGGAGAGAGCAGGAAGGCGCCTCAGAGAGTTCCTCTGGCGCCCAGCACACCTCCCTCTGCTTACCAGGTCATCTTGGTCACCTTGGTCATCTTAAAATCAGTGCTGATGGGAGCACACAATCCTGGCTGCAACATGAAGCAGCAGCAGCCTCACAACCCTTTGCACCACACCCCTGATATTTATTTTTAAATAGCACAAGCAACCACTATAAGGAAGCCCAAACCTGCATCCCTGCTACCAGCACTGCCTGGGTTTGGATGGAAAAGCAATTGCCCTGCAGAGATGTTCCTCCAGCAAAGAGATGGCAGAGCAGAGACACGTGCAGGTATGGCACCGTGCTTGGAGGCTGCTTTTTGCTCAGGATAAGCAGGATTAATGCTATCTTGCATCCTTGAAGCTTCCCTATCTTATGCTCGTCACCTGGCTTGCCCTCAGAGTATGAGAAGAACAAAGGTGGCTTCAAGAGCGTGAACTGGATGACTGCAAAATAGCTGTGGAGGTTTTGCAACCAGCACGTGACATGGTCTGCTTTGGCAAAGCTGTCTCCCCTGCTCCAGATGATCCCATCCTTCCTTTTCATGGTCGGTAGGCCTGCATTAGCTACCCTCATCAGCATGTCCTGCTTAGTCCCCTGCTGTTTGGCTTACAGCTAGAGAGGGAGGTGTTTGCGCAGAGATAATGGACTGCCTTTCCCCCTAGTAATGTTTTATATCTTCCTAAACACACTCTCTATTTGCATTAAACATGATGCACACTAGAGTTTTCAGGATTGGTAAATAAACCTTTTAAGCACTTATGATGCTGGGCCACGACAAGCAGCACGGAGCCGTCAGCGACTGCAATTATTCTGGCATCTGTGACTGCTCCTGGGTGGCAGGGGAGCCTGGCGGCTCTGCGGCTCACCCTCCTGGCAGGGGGAGGACGAGGCGGCAGCCGTCTCCCTTCCACGGCCCTCGTCACGCAGCCGATCCGTCATTACACCGGTCCCCTTCAGCATGTGCCTCCGAGTCACGTTTGTCGCAGCATTTATTTCTGGCTGCACCGCAAGGCAGCGTCCCAGCTCGGCACCCAAGAGGACACCAATTAAAGCCACGCTTTGTCCCAGTACCTGGAAATGCTTTGTGTGCCGAGCGGAGCGATTGCCATGGTGAGGAGCTCCCCTCTTACCAGGGCAGGGAAGGATGGGCGGTGACCTACTTTAATCACATCCCTGGCTGCTGTCACGAGGATGCCTGTGATCGGGAGGGGGGGGGCCTGGAAGGTGCCCCCAGCTTCAGGGAATAGAAATGGGAGAACGGTGCTTCCCCCAGCATCTCCCCATGCGCACCAGCTGGTTTGCCAGTGTAAAGTGCAACACCAGAGGCACCCGCTCTCTGCCCCAACCGAAAAGCCCAAATCCATCGGCTCTGACCAAACTGGCAGATTTGGCCAATTCCTTGAGGGGTGCAAGCAGCCCCGTGGCCACCTTCGGGCTGCACAACCGCCACGTCGGCTGGGTTTGCACCAGGAAGCCAAGGCAACAGGCACTGTTTTGCCCACCCTTCCCAAAACAAAGAGGCGCTTGCTCAGACACTCATCTGTTGCCACGCAGGCGGTGCCGCTTTGTGAGAATAAAACACATGAACTGGAAAATCACTCACAAAATGGCCCTGCAACGCGGGGATGGGGATGTCATTCAGGTGGAAGTGCTTTTAACCCGTGGTGCGCTCGGCCCTGGGGGTGAGGGAAATCCGCTGTGGGTACCGCAGGCACCGCTCCTCCCGTGGGGACGCGGAGGGGACACGTGGCCAGGTTTGCACAACTTATTTGCACTTACTTAGCCAAGCGGTGACTGCAACACCAGAAAGCTTACCAAATCTGAAGCCCAAATATATCCCCAAAAGCCGCACGGAGCATGAAGCAAGCCTGGAAATACTGTATTAAGAGAGAAGAGGCACTTCTGAGGTCTCCACGCCTCCCTCGGTGGCCCACAGCGACCGCATTTTGTAACCCCTTTCCCACAAAGCAGGGCAAAGACCTCGTTGAGCAAACTGGGTCGCTGCTGCAACGCTCCCTTTGCCTGATCCCAGAAATCAGCCTGGAAACTGGGCAAGCACAACTGGGGCAGAAGCAGGGCAGGGGCCGGCAGGCAGCAGGAGGCAACAGCGGTGCAGGCGGCTGCGCGGCATGCCGGTCCGTCCCCACGCCGGAGGCTTTGTTCCTCTTGGCAAAAGCAGGCAACGGGGGTAAAATCATCCAGTGGTGCCCAGCAGCAAACACCGCCGCCTGCACGCCGCAACAAAAGACCTTGTTCATTAAAAAAAAAAGAAATAAACAAACACTAAAATCGTCCTGCCGATACCACCAGCAATTGTCAGCCCGGTCATTATCTTCACAGCTTCTTTTGCCAATAATGACTTTGCCTTTCTGCCAGCACCGGTGTGTGTCTTATTTAGGTCAGCTGTGGGCTGCAGCAGCTTCTCCCTGCCCGGCAGCAGCACCGCCAGGGGCTCGAGGTGCTTTGGTCCACCTGGGGCTTTTCCCGGATGCAATCAGACTGCTGGCAGCATGGATCGGAGTGGACATAGGCTGCTTCAGGCCATGCTCAATTCCCATCATGAGGGTGGTCACTTCTGCACAAGACACCCTGCGATACGTAGATCGATGCCGTTTGCACCACGCTTGTTCTTGATACAAGATCCAGGAAGTAAACAGCGCTGAGCGTAAAGCTGAGAAGCATACCAGGGAATGACATATGGCCCCTTTCCCGGGCAAAGTCTGGTCCCAGGGTGGATTCTTTCTCTTGGACCAACAGAGTAAGCTGCAAAAGGTGCTGCCCTTGCTCAACCTCCGCGGGGCTTCCTTGGACCAAAGCCGTCACAACCCCGGGCACACCGAGAGCCTCGCTCTGCATCTGCAAAATCCCTCTTTTGGCACATGTATGTGGGTGGTGCCTTTATAGCTCAGACAAATGCCCCAAAACCGTAACGGTGGGAAGTCGGTAAGCTCCCTGTGTACAAAACCACCTGCATGTGCCTGCTCTGAGATGGGGAGTTTGCAAGAGCAAAGGGAATCACGGGACGGCTCCGAGGCAGTGCCAGTGGCTTACTGTAGAGCCAGTGCAGGGAAAGATGTCAACAAGGTGGCTAACGCATGAGAGAGTGTCACTGGATGTAAATTCGGAGGACGATAAAGGTTGTCACGTCCCATGTCACACAGGTAACAGTCATAAACTGCTGGGGTAATGAACACAGTGCAGATAGTTCAAAAGTTCAGGAATTGTTTTTGCTGATAAGAGCCTTGGTGAAGGAAGTTCCCTGCTTCTTGCAGAAAGAACGTGATTGTAATGAAATCATCATTGCACCAAAGCAATTAAGGATGCTTGTCTTGTGCAGTTGACTAAGCAGGTCCTCTCTGGTCACAGGTCATTCTGGATTGCTTCTCAGAAACATGCCAAGGCTGATAATGAAGCTCAGAGCTGGGACGTACCTAATTGCTAAATGAGCACAGGATATTCCTTTTCTTACAAGCAAGGTATCCCTTTGGAGGGAAATCTGCCTGAGACCATCGCGGCACCGAACTGGGGACAGGACCAAGGAAGAGACCCATGCGTGGGGCAGGCAGCAAAGCAGCCGCGCAGGATGGTGCTGGGGGCTTGCAGCCGAGATGCCAACCTGCAGAGTTTCTGCCTGCCCTTCCCTTCCTGCCTCCATCCCTGGCTCAGAGCCTGTCAAAAATACAGTTGTGAAGAGGAAGCAGGTTTTTAAAAACAGAAGAGAAATCCCGTGGGTTCCTCAAACGCTCCCTGGCAGGCCCCCCACTCACAAAAAAAAAAGCCCCCAAAGCATGCAGAGAGGAATTTCAAAGGCTGGGTTACAGAACGGGGGGTGGAGGGACCCCCTGGGGCCACCTTTTTGCTCGGTATCAGCAGCTCGCACACACCGTGCAAGCAACCCCAAGCACCGCGCACAGCCGAAGGGCGAGACACAGCTTGCACTGTACCGGATGGATTGGAGAAGCAGAAAACTCGCTTCCATCAGTGCAGTTGAGCAGAAGTGCCTCAGGAAAAAAAAAAAAGAGGGGGTAAAGTGAAACAGCGAGAGCAGGCAAGCTGTGCCCTTCCTGGTGAAACCAGCCACTGAGATGGCAGTGCCCGTGTCGGGTGACCCGTGAGCCCCTCTCTGGGCAGCTGAACCCTGCGTTTGGAGCTGGTTGATGTCTTCATGCGAGGGCAGTGGGCAGGATCAAGCCTTCCCAAACAGCACAGACTCTCCAGGCTTCAGCTGTGGAGGGCTCACTGCGTTGGGGATGGAGGCAGTGAGTTTCCCAGGTGCATTTCAGGGCAGCTGCAGCTCCAACGGCTGCCCTGAAACCATCCCATTGCTCCCACGGGGAAGGACTTGCCTTGCTTGAGTAGCCTGAGGTACAGTGTTGGGACAGGTCAGGCCTCTTTGGCTCTCCCAGCCGTTCCCCATCAGTGTCTCACTGTGACCTGGTGAGCCCAGCTGCCCCAGCAGCTCAGCAGGACCACTGGGAGCTGAGACTGTCCCTCCATCAGCTGTGTTTTTAATTAAAGGCCAGACACGAGGCTTTGCATTGCTTCCCAGACAACAAGCGGCTATGTCATCTGTGCAAGAGACTGCCGAGACATTCCCCAGCGAAATCCAAGCATGCTGTGTCACTAAGACATGAGCAGAACACACACATGCCCTCTGCACTGCCTGTATTCAATTACGGCCACATTCATTGGAAGCTTTCTTAGGGTTTCTGCAATAAGCAGTAGCTGTGACAAACACAGAAGGGCAAGGGCAGGTCTCGGTGTCATTTCCAGGAAGGCAAAGCTCTTAAATTCATGTGCAAATTCCAACCTGAGATCTCTGTGCCTGGGAAATTACCCAAAGTACTAAACAACCCATTAGCTCTGACCCTGGCATAATTGAATCTGGAAATTTAGTAGAGAGTCTGTCTCTCCTAACAGCACTGAAGATAAAGCCTATCAGATCGCAGATAAATTGCTGGCATTGAGGAAATCTTCTGCAGTAAACCTCTTTGCTGCACTCAGAACGTCAAAGGACGTATTCCCATGGTGTACGGTGCATCAGTCATACAACACTATTAGCTAGCACAGGTAGTATTTAAACAGATCGCAGATAAGAGTTTAAAGAGACTGCTTGCTAAGTGCACAGATCATCCTGCTCTTCTACACAGGAAACTGCGGCTTCTTAAAAACAGGTTTAATTTTGTTTATAGTTTCCATGAGAAAATTAAAAGATTCTGCTGTTACATACGATCCATGCTGTGCAAACAGCCTTCCTGCCACCTGGACTGTACACAGGGCAGGGGAAACCGCCCCGAGAGAGCAGAGCGAGAAAACCTGTGACACTTGATGGCTGTTGACGCTGATGGTTTGCTGCCCTGAACACTGCCACCCACCGCATCCCTCTGCCTGACAGGAGTATTCCAGATCCTGGAATAAATCTGCTGGCTGAAGGTATCCAACCAACAGCGCATAAAACCGATAAACTGGGGCTGGATTCAACACTGCAGAGCAAATAGCCCTCATCCCCCTGCCCTGCAGGGGCATTTCTTTGCGTCTACACATAGCAGTAGAGTTGGCTCCTTACCAATGGCTCCGCACACAGTTAAGCATCAGGATAACAGCGCCCAGGCAGTAACAGGCGGTATGCGGTGAGCCGAAGACTCGGCTGAGCGCTCGCGTTTTGTGTTCCCATCTCGCTACCTGAAGAGACAACAGAAAACAAAAAGGGTGGTTGGAGGTGCCAGGCACATGCTGTGCGAGCCCCGAGAGACGCGCAGCCCCAGCCCTGTGCAGGGAGCACCGTCCCCATGGCTTCGTGCGAGAAGCAAGCACAGACCACTGATGTGACATGGCTTAAACCAAGCCTGGGGAAGAAAGATCCTTCTAACCACACCAAAATTTCCCTGTTCGCCGTGCAAGCCAGCAGCACTGAGATGTTGGCTCAAGGAAAGCCCCCCTGCACATCGTTCCTGCGGGATGCCTGGCTTGTACAACACGCACCCAGCGAGGCTGAGAGCATGGCGAAGGCTGCCCCAGGGCCACCGAAGCCAACAGGCTCCTGCAATGGAGTCCAGCATTGCTTTCCTGGAAAGAGGAAGGAAAACAGATCCCAGAGCAGGGGATGGACCACAGGGACACCCAGGTCTGATTTTCCAGGCTCTGTGATCTACATCCAGCTGTGGGGACCAGACCTGGCAGGGGCAACTCCTCCCAGCCCACTTCCAGGAAAGTTTACAAGCACTCCTCCAAGCTCCCCCCAGGTAAGACCTGCCAGCTTGGCACAGATAACTGCTTCCCCCTGTATGTGCTGAACCAGCTGGCCTTCGTTAGCACTCAGCAGTTTTAGCCATTAAGGGCTCGTCCGTGCTCCTCACCCATCTCCGCACGGCTGTCTCCAAGCGGTACGTACGCCATTCCAGTGACAGCGCCAGACTCGCACGCAAGCAGCACCTCTGGGGACGAGGCGTTAGCGTCCTTGACAGCGCTTTCCTCTGGCTGCAATTTTAAGCTCCAGGTTTTACAGAGAAGCAGAAACTGATGGCCCCCTGCCCAAAACGCCTCGCAGCTGAAACGGTGCCCCTCTCACCCTGGGAGGTTGCTGCATGCAGGCGGCTGGAGCTGCTCCCAAAACCTGCAGGCCTGGATCCGCCTAAGTCACCACGTCCAGGATCACTCCCAGGCTGATCAAAATCCTTACAGCTAGTATGTTTCTACCTTTTCGTACCCCTCAGAAAGCTGTAGCTGTATTTATCGCCTCTTTTAGGTTTCATTTTCAGGCACCAAGCTGTGGCCCTCCGCGTGGTTTGGATTAGACCCTAAATTCAAGCCAAGCCAAGCATACCCAGGCAATGAAGCGAGAGGTGGGAGTCAGGGGAACATTTCAACATCAATTTGCTTCTCAGACATGGCTGGCTCTTCATGAGCTTCAAACGCACTTCACTCCTTTACAGGGAGCCTGGGCAGCTTTTGGGGGCACCCGTAACCCAGCCATTCATCTATTCTGAATGCACTTGGTAATTTATTGGCGCTATTTACGCAGCGAGCAGAGAAGGGCAGCTTTGCAGGTACTGTTCTCTTCCCAGGCTGATGCAGAAGCACAAAGTGCTGCTGGTGGAGGGGGTCGGCTGCCTTCAGGAGGGGAGCGAGATGAAAACCTCCGATAAGCAGGGCACTGATTTCACATGCTGAGAGCTGATTCAATTAGTTATGCAATGATTGCTCCGAAATTACAAATCCACTCATGACAGAGAGAGCTGCTTCACTGCCTTTTTCTGGCTGGTATAAATAGTTTGTATTCTAAATTGAATTTAAAACACCGTGCGTCATGCTGCTGCTAAAATGGGAGCTGCTGTTTGAGTGCTGCGAGAGTGGAAAAAGAAATATAGGGTGAGTTACCACCTTTGGAAAGTAAAAGAACTGACCATACAGGTGACTGAGTCACAGATGAAAAATACAGCCACGTGCCAGTTATCTATGCGAGCTTCCTAATTCCCTGGAAATTATTCTGGCGGCGTTTGCATGGATGGCAGCTCCCGGCTCGCTTCGAGAGCTTTGCAAAGCATCTCAGCCAGTGGCAGAATCGAAGCTGAAAGAGCAGGCAGCGCTGCCGGGCTCGGAGGGGACAGCCCGCTCGCTGCGAAAGCCGCTGGGAGCCGTTCAGGTGGCCTTGTAATTACCCTCGCCGTTACAAACGCTCATCTCGGCAGCGAGAGAGCAAGACGGGGCGGAAGGAGCATGCTTCTGGGCCCTTCGGGGCAGCAGCTGGCTCGGCTGTGTTGGTGCCGCTCCTGGCGCAGCCGAGCTCCTGCTGCATCAGGCTCACTCCCGTCTGGGACCGAAACACCAGCTTTTATTTGGCTGTCACAGCCTTCGGATGGGACCCGGGACTCTTTTCCAAGCACGCCACGAGCCCACGCATGAGTCACCACCAGCAAAGCTGAGCGAGAGCCTGCGTGGGGCCTTCCCGGGGGGCTCCTGCCAGGCCCCACGCTGGTATTTCAGCTTCCTAACAATTAATTTGTTCCGGTTCTGGTTCTATTCCTTGAGCAGCTAATTAGTTCTGGCTTGGTTCTACTTTTCTAATTTTAGTCATTTGCTGGCTAATATTAGCTCTCGTTCGACCTACGGCTACATAGCTGGCTTTATGGTTTTATAAAATCATGAGCCGATGTGTTTTTATTTACTGCACGATGGATGCAAGATGATTCTGGCATCCTCTGTGGCTGCAGCTATTCCCGGCACGGTGCTTGCTCCCCTGGCGGAGGCTGGCAGCCCACGCTCCCACCGCCGTGCCCGGGCAGCTTGAGTGAGCACGGCATGGGGATGGGGAGCCCCACACCACGGCTCTGCGTCCTGGTGAGCAAAGGAACGGAGCGTTTTTAGTTTTCCAGCCTCCTTGTTCGGAAATGGAGTAATACGAAGTTTCCCGACTTACCCAAGGGTCAAAGCAATAGAAAAATTCAAGGCTCTTTCTCCAAAGCCCTGTGCTTTCACTTTAGGAAACTCGGTGATGGCTGTAAGCATTTTTTGAATGTTTCCCCCAGTGCTCATTACTGAAATAAATCAGCAAGCGGATGTGGCTGCAAAGCTGGGCGTGCTGCTGGGTCCCATGTTCTGCATTTGGCAGGCTGTTTCAGTGCTTGCTGGGGGCAGGCGCAGCCGGCTGCTGTTCCCAGGGCATCGCTCCCTCCCTGCGTAATGCGGTGCTGATTTCTACGTACGCGAACCAAGCCATCTCCCCAACCGTTTGGGCAAGTGCGTAAACAAAAATGAAAGCACCGGCACACATCCCCTGTGGCTGCCCTGATACGAAGGAGGAAATGTTCCGAGTTTTCTGTTCTTTTTTGGATGGGTAAACCTTCCTGAGCCACCTCGAGACAGGCCACAAATATCCATTCAAAAAGCAATTTCATCTCACGAGCTCGCCTCCGCAGCTGATCAACGGGAAATGCTCTTTACAGCTTTGTGTGCACGGCAGACCATATCCACTCATTAATATTTAGTGTTTGTTTCAAGGAAATCGATTTTTTTTTGTCTGCCATCCAAGGAAGCTGGCTTTTGAACATGCTACATTTTAATTTGCTCAACCCCAGCTTTGAAATAGAGACTTTGTTCTGTTTTGCATGACTCCATTTCTATATCTGGCTTGCCCCAGAGGTAGGGAACGAAACCAGACACCCCAAAGGCTCAGTATCGCATCTTGATGCTAATCAGCTGGTCAATGTCCTCACATTGCCCCATTGCCATAGCACCAGAATACCGGGTGGGCACCAGTGAGTTTAGGCATGCGGTGTGCCTGGCAGGCTGGGATGGATTAGCAGCTCCCTTTCACAAAGGGAAACTGAGGCACCGGAGGGCTGAGGCGTGAGGCTGCTTCCCAGCTCTCCAGGGAGTGGGGTGGTGGGGCTGTGCCCATGTCCTGGGAAATCCCAGACCCATTGCCCACTCAGGGAGATGCTCTGCCTGCTTCTGGGGATGCTCCTGCCCTGGCCAAGCTGTTGGCATAAAAAGAGTGAACGCGCAAATCTGGGCTGCAGATAAGATGCCAGTGAATAGGATATTTCCCTATTGTACCTGTCTCACAGTATTTGCCAGCATTAAGGATGGCACCCCATCATGTAGGGTCTAGGAAACAACCCACTGATGGACACAAAACTCAAACATTCCATGAAAATCCTAGAGGAAGAATAATCTGTTCCCCAGGGCATCTGTGCACCCTGGTACCAAGACGATGTACGTGTGTAGAGTGAGCCCTGGATGTGTGGGCAATTCAGCTCAAACTCAAAAACCTGAGGACAAGAACAACCTGAGGAAATTTTTGAGCTTTCCCCTTCAGCCTGACCTCTCCTGGGCCAGCCTCCCGTGGATGCTGAGCTCCATGCTGCTGCTGGGTTAGGAAAGACCCTGACCAGGAGCTTCGACGGCTCTGTGCGAACATCTCCTGCAGCGGGAGGCATGCCTTGGCCAGCTCATAACGCGGCGAGCGGGTAGGAAATCTGACGGTACCCTTACTCCGCCTACAGGGACCAGGGGCACCAAATTGTTCCCCTGCTATGAAAAAACAGTTTTTCCATTCTGAATCCCTGGCATCCCTTGTTAAACCCGGATGACACTCTCCACTCTCTGTCACCGCTCGGGTGCCAGAAAATGACCTTGCTTGCAGCTATTGCATTTATCTAACAGACAGGGAGAAAACAGATACGCCTGAGCACCCGAACTCTGACTAAGGCACTCACAGGAGTTATGTGAGAGCAGGGAGGAAGCAACAACGCTTCCTCCAGGGCAGAAATAGCCGAGCAGGCTCAAAGTAAATGCACAGCCAGCGTGGGCTTGGGAGCGCCAGGGCCAGCTGACCTTCGCCAAATGCCAGAGCAGCCAGCGTTCCTGGCTGCCCCAAGTGACCGCGGAGGGAATGAGCGTGGCCTGACCTCACCCCTCCTAGCGAACCGCGCGAGCCCCTCTGCAGCCGGCAGTGCTCGGTGCAGACGGTTTATTGCCCGAGTGCCAGAAGGGCAGCGCTGGTTGAGCACCGTGGCCAGGCTGAAAGCTCCAACCTGGGCTCCCGCAGCCGCTTGAGGCACACGTCCGAGCGCTCCTGCCGCCCCTCGGGGAGAAAACCTCTGCTTTTCCAGGACACTGCAAACCTTGGCAGAGACAGGAGGAGGGAAACTGTGCAGGGCTGATCCTGGGGAGAATCGTGCCATCTCCCACACGTGGTATTTCAGCCACGAGGCTGCTGTTTCCCTTTCTAAACGCACTGGGATCCTGGCACAGGCGCAGCACGGTTGAGGCCGGTGTATGCCCATGCACAGCCTCCTCCGAAACGCCCGCCCCAGCACCGGGCACGGCAGAGGCTTTCCGAAGGCATGTGCGGCAATGCCCTGAGGACCGGCGTGCCACCGGCAGCAAGAACATGATTAGCAGGATCTCTGGGCAGCGAAGGCAGGAGAGAAAGAACAGAACAAACCACGTTTTAATTTGTACAAGCTGGTAATTATAGTTGCTATCTGTCTGAAATCTCTATTGAGTTTATTTAAATATGTTCTCCATGAAGGCCATTCAGACAGGAATTATCAAGGTGTTGCAGCAGAGGAGATAATGCCATGCAGTTTTCAACAGATCAAGGGCTGATTAGAAGGAATTAATTAGCTGCTTAAACAGCCCTTGACTCGCTGCAGCAATTAGCCGTCACCTCCCCTCAGTCACGTTCCCCGTGCAGCCGCCGCGGCGATACGAGGCGCCCGTCAGCAGAACCGCCGTCCCCGCACCACCGATGAGCAACGGATGTCCTTCCTCTCACGGCCTCTGGCAGGCTGGTCCTTCACGCATCCCCGTCCACCACCTCTCACATGCTACGAGCCACCAGTTCTCAGCTGCGCTCCACCACCGGCATCGTTCAGCAGCCTTAATGCCACGTGCCGCCGCGGCGCTGCCTGCCTCCATCTGCTGAGCTGTCCCTGGCCGGATGTTTTCCAGCAGCAGGAGAAGCTGGTGCTCAGGAGAGACTCCTTCCTGCCCCACGGTCACAGGCTGCTGGCTCCTGCCAAGTGCCCCAGAGGGCTCAGCCTTGTTTAATTGCTTCCTCCTGCACTGAGGGAAGCAGCCAGGGCTCTGGACTATCCGATCCAGAGACCGAGTTATTGCTCTGAAGGCTTCTCAACTTGCAGGCACTCAATTACAGAAAGCCATGAGATGGTAATAGAGCCCGAAAGCTTTTCAGCAAATGATTAAAGCCCTGCAAATTTCCCCCACTAAGTACTGGAGCAGCAGTTTCCAGTTCATGCAATTAAAGCACTGCAGCGATATTGGAAGAGACAGGCACCGTACTAACAGCTTCATGTAAGCTGTAAGGCAACGTGAGCCAGAGACTTGGCTTGTAAATGCCTTTTTTCTTGTAATGCACCAAGAGATGAGATGTAGGTGCTTTCTCAGCAGCAAGGGCTCCACATCCTTGGGACCACCAGGATCAGAGAAGACCCACAGTGGGGGCACAGCAGGGTTCACACCCCCCCATCCCCAGAGGATCCTGCAGCCGGGGCAGAGAGCATCGGCAGAAACGCCGTGCCAGCCTCTGGGTGTTTGGTGAAGAGTTGAGCTAACCTGGCCAGCGGTCTGCACCCAGAGAGGGACTGCTACAATCCCGGGGCCAACGAGCAGCAGACACGGGGGACAGTGGGTGACGGAATCGGAACAGGACAAGGCCTCATGTCAGAGGCTGGGCGTTTTGGGCACCCCGAGCCCGGACACATGTCCTGGGAGAGGGGGAGAGGAGGGCATCCTGGGAGGCTACACCAGTCAATTTTCTCGCTTTCCCCGCTCCCCATCTGCACGATGGCAGTAACAGCTGTCAGCGAGGCGCAGCTGAGTGGAAAGGCTTAGCTGGTCCGTGTCTGCCAGAGCTTCGAAAGAAAGACGTCGCTTCGACTCAAGAAGACTTTTCCATTGCCTTCCATGGGCTCTGGGTGTGGGATTTTGTTGTTTATTCTAGCCAAAAGAAACAACAGCAGGGTTTAGGAAAGACTGTGGTATGTAGGCTGGCTGCGCAAAGACACTGCGGCGTGGGAACAGCCAGCTGGAGCGGCACGGCTGCACGCACAGGTGACGGATAGCTTCACGGAGGACAGAAATGCACATTTGCAGGCTTTTGCTGTGGAAAGCACAAAAGGCTGCAAAAATGAGAACATCCAGGGGCTAAAGAAGAGAAATATCTACAAGCAAAAAGCAGATCGGGCTTCTGTTGAAAGCCCGGGGGAAGGTTTTGTCCTGTCTGTAAGGCATCTGGCCATGCAGATCATCTGGCGTGGGGTGGCTGGTGGGACCGGGGACGGCTCCTCTCCGCAGAGCAGGGCACGGCGGAGCCGCGGCACTAAGCCGTGTCAGCATGACAAACCCATCGCCAAAACGAGGGAGTTAAGAGGAAGAAATTAAAGTTGAAGTGCTTCTTCTAGTGACTCTTCCCTGAAGAAGCCGGCACGCTGCAGACGAAGGGTCAACAGGATCGAGTCTGAGGACTTCGACAAAGGGAGAAGAGTAAAGTGACTCCACTTACTTAGAAGTGGAAAGATGAATGTTAAAGAAACCTAGCCTGTCTCAACCGTGGATGAGTTTAGCCTAAAAAAAACCCCACATCCTTCCTCAATGAAAGTAATTGGACTGAAATGGCACAGGTCACCTCAGCTAACAGCCTTGAGCTGGGGAAACAAAACAAGCCGGCAGGTAAACAGATAAGGGTTTCATAAGGACTAGGTATGCTTTACCTCAAAGCCATCCCTTGAGATTACCTCCACACGAGTCTTTACCTTGAATCCACTCATGATAAACAGGTAGATAATAAATTTCATTTCTCTAATAGTGTTTATGTGATTTGTCAAAGCACCATCTCATTAGCTGGTTGCAATAAAAACAAGCCCCTGCTTAACGTACGCCAAGGCAGCTCGGGTCCACACATGTTCCATGAGCAATTTCCTTTCCTCTTCAATAAAAACAAAACTGACATGGAATATGCGCTGTACTTGCTAGTAATTTCCAACACAAAATCTGAACAGCTTCTCCTCAAGGCAAGGAGCTCATGATTTATGTCAGAAGAGCTGGAAGCTGAAGGCAGGTGATTTCGCGTAACCCAGGACGAGCTGTGTGAATTAATTTTGACGGTGGGCATTGGGAACCCTTACAAGCAGCTCCCCGAGACTGTGCAGGGGAAGGACGACACTATGCAGCCTCAGGGATCACACTGCACGGCCCTAACAGGCTCTCCCGGCCAACGAAACCCATGGAAAAAGTATTTGTGAAATAATGACTTCTCCAGAGCGCAGCGCGGGCTGTGGGTGGCCCTTTCCAGTCCCAGTCTGGGATGGGGTGTGGATGGCCAAGCACCGGGAGGGATGCGGGGGGACGTGCTGGGGGGACAGGGAGCAGCCAGGACCCACCCGGCTCATCTAATCCAGTAATGCATCCTAATAAAGTAACCTCCTGAGGGCAGGGAAAGGCAGAGGCTGCACCTACACGAGCATCCGGGGCTATGCTGGAGCCCACAGGGACGGCAAGCGCTGCCGGATGAGCATCTCCTGCGCAGGACGGTGAAGCATTTTCCCTGGTGGGATTTTGCACATTTTATTTTTGTCATCTTCCACGCTCAGATGACTCGGCCCACACTCTGCTTCCCATTGCACACAGTTCCAAACAAACTGAGCCAGAAAGCCGCACATCTCTTATTTTCACACATTTTTTGAAGCTCGGAGCATTTTCCCTGAGCAAAACAAGCCTGACTTTGCTCAGGCAGTCCGTAGAGCAGGCACCTTCCCAAATCACCTGGAAGTGAAGGTGCGTGTCGGTCTCTCGACGATTTAGACTGTTCTGCCCATGTCACGTCCTGTACTTGATTGTTTTTTTTCTGTTGCTCATACTCACGCAACACTAAATAAGCGAAGCTGGGGAAAGTGCCTGAAGTGCCATACACAGACGCTGTACTGAACCAGGCCGTCTACCCAGAAGACCCATTTTCAAACAAAGCGATCCAACAATAGCACTGACGATGTTTGAACTGGCATCGATACATAAAGACAAGCTCTGTGCTGCACCACACTGTCAGCAAGCACTCGGTACAAATGCCACGTTACAAGACAGCGAATGCCTCTCTTTTTTAAGACTTCCCTTCTATTTTCACGCCTCCGCTCTGTTGCGTTATTTCCAAATCAGGCCCTGGATCACAGCTGCTCCACAGTGGCCAGGTCAAGTCCTTCTGAAGTCACTGCAGACTCCAGTGCCTTGGGTTTGGTTTTAGACGGGGCACAAAGCCTTCTACCTTTGTCACAAAGCATCCACTCCGCTTTCTAAAGCTTTCCAATTATTGCTGCAAACCTGCAGTTTAAACCACTATCACAGTTGTAAATAAGGTCAGTCTGATCAAAAACCAGATATTCTAGCTGGAACAAAAATGGACAGACTTCAGCAAATGCATCCTGTGTAAGAAATATCCTCTTACTGAACTGAGACAAGTCTTCCCTGGTTCCAGGTAAAAGGAGACTGAGGTCACCTATGACTGACATTTCTTGCAGCCTCTGATTAATTGCAAAGACACTGCTATAAAGCTACCCTGGAGATGTCGGCTAATGCAAGCGGCTTTTTGCTCTCCCATATGACCTGTGTTCCATTTGCAGCTCTGATACGCGTTTGGGTGCTGAGGCCGCGTGAGCCCCTGGCTCTGTCACCATGTCCCCAGCCAGCTGGACCTGCAGATGTGCCACTCAGGGCTCTGCCTGCAACTGAGAACTGGGGCTGGATGCTGCAGTATTTCAAGTCGGGCAATTCTGCGAGCAGACGTGGCCCGTGGGAGTGGAGATACTTTGGCTCTGTTGTCTTAAAGATTAAATCAGAGGCTCCAGCTCATCCAATGTACAAGAGTAACGGGAGGTGGCAAGGGAGAAGGGTACAGGAGAAAGGCCGGGGCTGATCAGCAAGCAGAAGCATCTCAAGATGCAAACGCATCAGCACGCAAACACAGAGGCCCACGTGCTGCCCGGGACCTTCTGTTTGCTACGGGGGGTTTCAGGCCCAGGCATCATCTTCGCAGTTTGCTCTCATTAATAGGTTTGCTTGGATTCCAGCTCAGCCCAGCTCATTAGCCACACCGTTGAATCTGACACTAACTCAGGATCACTCCTATTGCTACAAATAAATAATAAAATTGCCGCCACGCAGGGGTTGTTTTCTTCCTCTCTCCCCTAATGCAGGTCTGGTAGCATCTCGTGTGTCTGTTAATGAAGTCCATTATACCCAGAGTTTCTCAGCAAGTAAAAATTACAATCATTAGCCGGTGACTGACGAGAGACAGAAACATCATTTCTGCCCAGGCTGGCAATATCAGTACACCAAGTACACGTCCCAGCAGTCGAGTCTTGCTCTCCCGTAATACGGTACCCAATGTTCTTCATTAGCATCACTCTTTTTAATGGAGCAAGACAGCGTCCTGCAGCAGGTCGCAATTACACACAACAATTAGTTCAGGGAGAAACAATGACGGGCACCGCAGAGGCACTCTTTGCAGCAGGGTTGCCAAAAGGTGAAACGGAAGACGATCGGGAACATTTTAAAGCCCTGCCTAACCACAACAACAAAACAAGTAAAGGCGCAAGCGATAGCATCGTAGAGGAGACCTGACTGGTTTTCTTGTCAACTACTTTGTAATTTTTGTTTTAAATAGTAAAGAAACATAGCAATTATTCTTTTGGTCGTAATATCATAATGGCCAGGACCTGCAGTCTCGGACCAGGACTTCTTGTCCCATTTGCAAACAACACACCAAGCTGGTCTGCTTCTCCCACAGCTGTAGCCACTCTCTTGCTGCCCTTTTGTGAAATTAGGGCTCAATTCTCTGGAATAAGTCTGCTAATAAGGACTCCCAACACACCCATCCTTCTGGACAGCATGTACTCGCTCTTTGCTCTCCCAGAGGCTGTGATGGGAGGGAGGGGGGGAAGAATAAATATGCCTGGTAGAGCACAAAATGCTCTAATACCCCTAGAAATCTAGAAATCTAATACCCCTTCACAAAGTAGTGACAGTTCGCTGGAAGAGAGGTACTCGTTGCTCCGGCTGCACTCTGCGGAGAGCAGCTTTCGGCCGAGGGCCTCCCGTCCTCCCGGTGTTCAGCGTATCACGTTCCACGCTCCGTGTTAAGCCTCCCCTGGGAACATTTCCCACGGCGCCGAGGACACGCATGTTTGTGATGCTGCTGTCGTCCCGGCGGCCAACAATAGAGAGGGACAACTTGATCTTTATGTAACGCGGGCAGCCGCGCGCTCTGTTCCCCTCATCCCCTTGGGGATGAGATGTTTGCGCTGCCCGGCACAACAAGCAGGACCCCGGCTCAGGAAAGCCTTTTTTTTGCTGCTTTGGGAAGAGGATGTAGCAATGACTGGAGTCACCTAGTTTTTTTTACTCCAGCGCTTCCACCTTTGCCTGGGCTCCAAAGGAGCCAGATGAGTGCAGGTCACACTGGGCACGTGAAGCTGCTTATTAGGCCACTGTGTGAAGTGAAATAAAATTTGTAATAACAATCTAAAGGGTTAAATACAACAACCAAACCCCTCGGGCTTGCCGGTGTTATAACCGGAGCTCCTGTGGGTGCTTATGGGAGGCACCACGTGAACCACATGCCCCTAGGTATTTGTTCAATGCAAGAAACATAACCCAAAAGCCAAGTGAACAATCAGTGATCCCCCAACCCAGCGATCTGCGCTCCAAGGGAGCTCCTCCTCTGTTTTGAAGCCTCAAAGCCCAGTGCTGAGACACGTGTGCAAGCCCTGCACGTGATGCCCAAACCTGGTTGCAGTCGCTCACTCCATGCATTTGTACCAGGGCACAGGGTGGAAAGGGAGGCTGATTGAGCCCTTCCAGCCAGGAAGCCCACGCATCTGCACCGGGCACCCTTGCAACAAGCCAGCGGTGTCTGTACCAGGGACCCACGCTCCTGCTGGTCTCTGCTGACGGCTACAGGCTCGAAAGTAATGTTCCTCAATTGGGCAATGCATTCACTTTGGCTTCTGAGTACATCAATCTCTGGAAAACGATTGCACGACAAAGTCTTGAAATGAAACTAATTCATTTCTGCTCTCCAGCCTTGGGAATCAAATGAGTAACTCCACAGTCACTAAAACAATGTCCTGGTAAAAATAAACAGGAAAGGGCACTTAGTAGGAACGCTTCATCGTTAAAAATACTGTATCTCATCTGATGTCATTCAGTTTTTGGTATGAAGAGCTACACGTGCCCCAAGGTGATCTGATTTGGGATTACTCCAGTGCTGTTATGCATGTACACATAGCAGTGCTCACCACGGCAGTGGGAGGTGGAAGAGACGCTTCTGCATGTCTGACTCTTGGCACGTACCGCAGTTTCCCTCTCACCACTGTGAGCATACAGATTTTTATTATTTCATATGAACCCTTGTAGAAAACTGGCTCCCCACCTCAGTGTTATCTGAAATCCAAGACCAATCTGGAATATGAGAGATCTGGAAAAAAATCAACTTCCCACTACAATCCACATACAGATGGAAGGTTTTTTTCCCAGTTCAAAATCCTCAGTGGGATTTTACAGATTGAGCATCTACTGTTGGACTCACTGCAGAAACCACAGCTCTAGGGTAAGAGGCAGGAAAAGAAACATCACGACCACGTGGGGCGATTTTGGATCCCTCGTCTCTTCACCCAGCAACACTGGTGAGGAGGAAGCTTAACTTGGTCCTTCTAAAAGGGGCATTTCTATAGCAAGGGAGAGGCTCAGGCCAGAGGTGGTCACGGACAGCACCAGGCAGGCACAGAGCTGATGCTGGAGAAAGGGCAGGAGGCGAGAAAAGCAGGCAGAGTACTGCAAAGGATCACAAAAGCTGCATGGACTTTTTCCTTCCCTGAAAACATCTTTGTGCTTTTATGGCAAGGAGCTGCTACAATTACAGCTTCTTTTATAAGCGAACCGCAAACCAGATAACGAGCAAACCTCCCACCACACAAAGGAGGCGACGAAGGTGTTCTGCAAGCCCTGACGGTCAGGCTTTCCTGCAGCAGCCAAACGCAGAGAAAATTGCTAAAACCCATCTCCATTTCACCCACTTCAAGCTCACACCCTGCTTTTCTTCCCAAAAGCGCAAAAAGGATCACACCAAAAATGAATGTGCCCACGCAGACTGCGAGTGAAAGCCCTTCAGCCAGCCAGAGACGCTGCTCGCACATCCCGACCTGCAGAACAAGCCCACGGCTGCGTCATCCCTGGTCTGGAGGAGTAAAGAGGGGGAACAAAAAAGGGTTTGCAGGGGAAAAAAAAAGCAAGAAATTGTCAAATCTGGACAACTGGGTAATGCACTGAGGAGGTTCATGATTGCAATGACACATGGAAAAACCAAGAGCTCCCGTCAGCCTTCCTCTCCCTGACCCCAACATTCACTGGGAGATGGGGGGAGTTTCACGAAGCCACACGCAGCTGTGCAAGCCTGGGGCTGCCAGCTTTTCTGGCAACCAAATTCCTAATTTTCAAGGAGAGTTGCCTCTCTTTGCCCGCATGTGAGCAAGCATGGAGGATGGCTTGGCAGGGAAAAGGAAAATCAGCCAGCAGCTCGCTGCGTTGGGCTATTGGTTGGACTTGACGATCTTGGAGGTCTTTCCCAACCTAAATGGTTCTACGATTCTACGATTCTATGATTTCATCCCGCTCTGCCACCCTTCCCCTGGGTCAGGGCTACCTGCTGAAATTAAAGCCCCTTGTTCTGAACAGCCTGGACGGTGCACTGCTGCTCCCATCCCTCTGTGACACATCAGCCCACTGCCCAGCAGGCTCTGTAGCCACAGCTCGTGTCCTCTACCAACGTCGTCCATCAGCACCAGCTTCCAAAAATCGACTGTTTGTCCCCAGGTTATGGTACGGGGGGTGTAAAGCTTTGTAAGGATGCCTTAGAGAGGGGGAGGTAAGGGAGCCCATGCAGGCAGCACTGGGGGGAGTGCAGATGTTTGTTTAACTGAGACGAGACTCCTAATATTTACCAGGAACCGGCGCCCAGCTAATGCTGCTGTGGTCGGGCTGCTGAGCTGCCTAGTTTCACACACGAGAGCAGGGATGTCAGATTCTTCTGCCAAGTGCCATTTCCACTTACTCGTGCCATGGGGGATAAAATATGGTTGGAAAAGAAAACGAGAGCTTTATTTCACTGATTTACTAATCTACTTTACTACCCATTTCCTACCGCCATGTGAGCAACTGGAGAAAGTGTCCCCTTTGAGCTCATCAAGGGGGGGAGAAAAACAGAGATAACAAGGGTGCATTTTCGCTGGGGTGCTAACCCTGTGTATCAGCAGCCTAAACCCAGGCTGACCCCCACGCCCCAGCAGACTGCATGTCTCTGCCTTTCTTCGTCAAAGCAGCCTATTTTGGGAGATCCTGTCTTTCTGGGAATTGGACAGGCTTCTGCTAAACAGGCTGCTCCAAGGAACGACCGGAAAACACCGAGCTCAATCTGCAACCATGGCAGAAACATGCCTGGAAGCCCTTGCATGGTCCTGGGACAGCTGACGTCCCGGCGCAGGCGCTGGGCTCCCTGCATGGGGCTCGCATCCCCCAGCCCTGAGCCCCGGGGCTGGGCACAAACACTGCCAAAGCCCCGGGCTGCTCCGGAGGCCCTGCTGCCTTCCACGCCTCCTGGTCTGGGTAGAGAATACCACTTTCTTTTTTGCCTCCAGATGCATTTTTTGCTTTGTCCTGTGGGATGTAGGTGGTCACAGACTCGCAGGTTCACAGATTACCATCTTTGAGCAGCACCTCATCTATGGGAGAAAGTGTTTTGCTGCAGTATGTAGTATAGGGATGGAGGGGACAGAGAGGAAAGGGCCTCTCTCAGCTTCTAGGGTCTATAAATAATCCTCTGATGCACAATGAATTGAGACTCTGAGCTTAAATGTATTTTCTCATCTTTTGTGCGTGTGCTGACTTACTCCAGCAGGGCTGCCAGCAGCCTGCAGTTTATTTTTAAAACACTAAACAAGAAAAGTCCGGTATGTGCAACAAACCCTGGGTTCCTAAAGAAGCATTTTGCAAAAGCTAAAAAAAAAGGAGGATGCTTTTCAGGCCAGTTTGGCAATGATTCACAGGGAACTATGAGGTGAGAGACAGATTCTGACCTCGGTTTAGAGAAATGCTGAGCAGGCATGTTGTACCCGAGGTGGATCCTAAATTCATGCATGGAAATGGCTCAAGCACCCAAGCACATGATGCGTGGGCCAGTACCGGTGCTCGGTGGCTGGGCAACTGCTCAAATGGTCACCTGCGCCCGGCCAGGCTGGGCTCCGCAGTCCCCCTCTGCAGCGGGCAGCTCAGCCTGTGAGGATATAATAAGAAAACATCGCATGGCTTCCTAAAGAGGATTGAGGTTAAAATACCTAGCTGGGAGGCTGCAGGGAAGAGGAAAGCGGTGCTGGGATGGAGGATGTGGCTCTCCCTCAAGGTGCTCCTAATTGTGTCACTCCAGCCGGCAGGCCGGAGGACGTGACCCAGTTTTGGTGACTGTTACGCGGCTCGCAGTGGCGCTGACACGCTGGAAACGCTAAATTTAGCAGCCAAGCAGGTGCAGTGTTACTGACCCGGCCAGAGGATGGTGGACTCACAACAGCCTGAGTCCTGGGGCGTTCGTTACGAGATGGCCAGGGGAATCGATGCTGTACACTCACAACATGATTACAGCATCGCTCCGAAGCCATCACCGCGAGTGGGAAGCATTACCAAGTCGCTCGGAATAAAATTGCCACTAAATGCTGTTTGGAGGAGAAAAAAAAAACAAGTCCTCACTGTTTCTCAGGCATTGTAGGAAATGAAAACGGCTATTGCTGCCTGGTAGAGAGTCCAATTATGAATAATGTGGCTTCTCTCCCAGCACAAAGGATGAAAGGCATCAGAGCTGGTGGTGACATTTTAAGACCGGAGATGTAAGAATGAATCTGAGCCTCGCTGCAAGCCCAGCTTTACGCCAGTAAAGAACCGCTTTCTGCAGTCAATTGCCTTGCAGCGTAGCTTGAAGCCCCGCTATTGATCTAGCATCTGTTATAAGCAGATAATCATTGTCCCTGTGCCATGGCTTCTACGACGGGATCTAAAAGCACTTTCCAGAGGACGGTTGAGGGCTGTTTTCCTGCTCTTACCTGCAGCTGCACGCAGGCAGACTTTTTTCAGGGATATCATGAAACTCTTGCAGATTTGCAGAATTTTAAGGCCAGAAGAGACCATTAAATCACCCACTCCAGCTTGCTCATCTATCCAATCCTTCAAACTTCAGCTACCTGCCCTGCACTGAATGCACGAGCTGTGTGCAGCCGAAGCCGCGCAGAGCCCCCCTCCGCCAGCAGCCCGCCCCAGCCCTCGCCCTGCTGCTGGCTGACAGCCACTTCATACCCTGCAATTTCCTTTCCCCAGCCAGGTACTAACACACTACAATCAAGCCACCTCTCAATCTTTCCCTTCTGTAAGACAAGCAGTGAGAGCTGCTGAAATCCCTCAGCATAAGGCATTTTTCTCCTGCCCCCAGAAGGTCTGTGAGCTGGGCTCCCAGAGGTCTCAATCCTGACAGCTCCCAGCAGTGGGGGGAGGTCTGAGGCAGGCACCTTCCTTCGAATTTAGCAAGAAGTGGTCAGAGGGAGGTGAAATTGGGCTGCCAGCGTCTGCACACTCCCCCTCCACCCCACTCAAGCACTTCTTATCCACTTGGCAGGTTTCTCTAGTCTCCAAAGAAGGAGAAAAGGAAGGGAAATTAAAAATAAACGAACCAAGAGATACACATCCATCAGGAGCCAGGCGTTGTCAGCCCAGGTCCCTGTGCAACTACTTCTTTAATCAAAACCTCATACAGTTTAAACACTTGACAGAAAGTCTAGAATAGAGATCTTGTTACCTTGAATAGGAAAACCTGCGACCTTGAAGAATAAAATCACGTTTGCCTGATGGGGTCTATTTTCTTTATAAATCATGCTAAATTACGCTAATCCCATTCCTAACCTTGACACCTGAGGTTTCGCCCTGCAGATTCCTGCGAGATGCATGGGTATTTCCAGGGCATCACCAGAGCTGACAGGAAGAGCACGCTCTTGCGCAGCAGCTGAAGATTTCTAAATCAGGCTGTGATGCCAGCCATAAACTTTTAAGAGGCTCAAATCAAGAGAAGGATTGCTGATGGATGTGCTCCCCACTTCAACCTGCTTGCGTGGTGACGGACGTCAGAATACCTGGCTCACAGCTACGCCACTTGCCTGTCTGCTATCGAGACAGTGTCAGAAACTTTCCAGCTTTCTAGAAACTCCCTATGTGCCAAGGCTCAGTGAGCTCTTTAGAGCCTCCAGCATGCAGGTTATCTGCCTCTCCTGGCTTGGAAATGTTTGCCCCCGAGGAGCTGCTCTTTAATATCTTCCTTAGTTACCAACAGAAGGGAAATTTCTCCCATCGTCCTGCGGCTTTCCAAACACAGATGGGATTTATTGAAGTTTCTGCCTCCCCGACCTCATTAAAGTTTTACGGCACGGCTCCAACAACACACCTCCTCCTCGCCGGGTGCCCCTCAACAGCCCCTCCACGGCTCGGGTCTCCTGGCTGCTCTGAACACCCTTGTGCAGTTTAAGCGACTTCCCCCGAAACAGTTCTGCCGCTGCCTTTCAGGGCCTCGTCTGCACCCAGCCTCACGCGGGAGCGTGGCACCCAGCAGCTCTTTTTGTAACAGCCACGGCGGGTGGGAAAGCAGAGGCAGCATGAGGAGGAGAGGAAAAAAGAGGTGAATAGTGCAGGAATGTGTCCAAGCTGTGCCACGGATAACGTAACCTGGGGGCCAGCTGGGGATGAGCTGGATTTTAATTGGCGCAATGTGGGGGAAGGAGAAGAGGGAGTGTGAGCCCTGGGTTCGGTGGGGAAGTGCAGCAGGCGACCCTGGGGGGACATTCATGGTGCCCCCCAGCACATGTCAGCAAGGAGGAGGGTGGGAACTGGCGGACCTGTGGTCTCTTCTGGGGGACTTTTCTCCCCTGTAGAGAGAAGGAGGAGCATCAGCCCAGCCCACCTAGAGTCCTGCAAATTGCTCCTCTTAGGCTCTGGTCCTCTAAGTTGCATTCTTAACCAAAGTACACCAATCGACCCAACAGTGCTAGGGTTTTCTCTAGAGCCATGCTATTCCACAGCCTCCGTAGTTCTTCCTTCATCCCCAAACACTGCAGTTTTGTCCAAAAAAACCATGCCGGGTGCTTACCAGGGCAAACGCCCCGTGACCGCTGAGAGCAGGGCGGCCAGCGCCTGCTGCCCCTGAGGGCTCGAGATGTGCCTCTGCATTGCCGAGCCCCTGCCGAGTCAGGGTTTCCCCACCACATATTTATTCAGAGGCGCTGCGCAGCAAGGACAACCCGGCGCCAAACTTTGCAAAAGGCAGACCTGGCCGGAGTTCAGCAGAAAAGGGGAAAATCAATGCATACCCACCCAGTTTCTACCCAAATCAGGAATTTCATGCACAGGAGGTGTTTTGACCAGGGTCCCACATTACTTATTAAGTACAGAGAGCAGAGGGTGCCTGGCACTGCACAGAAACCCTTCTTTGCACTAAGGCTCTTGCAAGCCCAGACAAAGTAATTCTGATGCAGGGACGATCTCAGCTGCCGGGAAGGAACTCAAAGAGCAAAAGACAAAGGGAGCCTGTGCAGGGATGCAGAGAAATAAAGAAGAGCTTCTGGCTCGGTGCAGGCAGAAAGGACTGGGAGGACATAAAGGAAGCAAGCTAGGGAAAATCCAGGGATGGCTGGAGCCGCTCCTGCTAAAAGGAACCCAACAGTGGCGGCTTGCTCAGGGCTGCAGCTCCCACGGCACCCCTGCAACAGCCTTCAAGCAGTGCCTGGTGTGAGCCAGCGCCTGGAAGAGCCTGAAAACATCAGAGAGATGCCCAGGGGACTGGGCAGCGCAAGCGTATGGATGGAGGCACACGGACTGCGAGAGGCGCCTGGTCCTTTGCAGCTGAGAAACGTCTAGAGCCAGGCTCACCCCAGAGCTTTCCACCAACACACCAGCTCAGGTTGCTTGTTGCAAACCCATGCAGAGATGCCTTCTGCTCCCAGGCACAGGCCCTGCACGTCTTGCTTGCAGTGCCACCTGCTGCCAACGGCAATGCTCTTCAGACACTGGAAGGGGACAGCAGCAAGCCAGAGCAATGAACTTCCTGCTGTTACATCAGCTTTCCCTGTCCTTTAACAGCAGCCAAACTCCTGATCCAAAAAGTAATGCTATTTCCCAAGCTGCAGGCATCCCACGAGTCACAGGCGTAGCAGCAGATGCCAATAAAGCACTTTTTTCTTTCTCTTTTATGCAGTTTCTTGCTGGAGCTGGTCTCTTCCCCCAGAGACCACATCCTGAATCTTCTTGTTCATTGATTCTTTACGCTAAATGATGACTCCACAGTTGAAATAACGTGGCATATTCTAGTTCGCATTTCAGACACCATGAGACTTTTTAATAATGAGTTGCATGAAAAATTAGGGAGGCTGCAACAAAGAACTCCGACAGAGGTTTCCACAGTGACTCACGGCTAGGAGAGCCTCGCTTTTCCAAAGCCCAGCGTGAGATAATCTCAAGAGCCCCCGCGCTCACAGAGAGCCGAGTCCTCCCCCTCTGGAAAAACAAGGCCTTTTTAAGGAGACTTCCCCAGGGTGAGAATCGCTGCGGGGAGCTTTGGCAGGCGGTTTCTGGAATCTTGGCTATGATGACATCCCGTTTCCATGAGTGCTTGCAGGGAGAAGGTTTCATCCCCAGACCTCAGCTGTGTTGCAGAGGACGCTGCGGGAACTTGTGCTTTCGCCGGCCTGGGCTCCCCGCCTGGCGCGTTGGCTCTGCGAGGCTCGCACAACAGGGCCAGCGATGATTCTTGCTGCTCTTGCAGGGCGGTGGCAAACCGCAGCGATAAAGGGCAGAGGAGACTCTTCCAATCTCAGCTCCTGAAGCACTATCATGCCCAGCAGCAGTACAGAGCCCGCAGATAGCGAGCATCGCCTGTGCGTAGCCCTACCCATGCTTGGGGCTGGCTCACTGCCACCTCTGCAGCTCTTTGCCAGACTTTGCACAATGATGGAGAGGGAACTTCTTCAGGTTAACTTTTGGCTGACTGTTTTTGTTTCCTGCATCCACACAATGTCTGTCAACAAATTTCAAGAGGAGGCAGCGGGCAACACACCTAGCGCATCCCCCTGCAGGGGCTAATGCCATTGATGTCTCAGTGCGGGTGGTGACCAGGGCCCGGCTGCTGGCGCGGGAGGTGCAGCAGGAGGTGGCTGAAGGATGGGTTTGACTGCTCTGCCCCCTCTCCTGAGCTCAGTTCCTAATTCCTTCTGCATCCCGCGCTGGCTCCTGCCTTCCTGTCCTGTGACATCTGTCACAGCCACCGCTGTCCCCAGGAGCCGTGGTGCCAGGGCTCTCTCTGCAGTGCAGCTCTCTGCTTGCCCACTTCTAGTGCCTACTACCTGAGCACGGCTGTCCCCACCCGGCCCAGCAGACTTCCCCAGAAGTGGTTTCTCCTCCAGCCTACTCTTCCCAGAACAATAAACACCTGCACCAGTGGGGAGCATTACAGGGCTCTTGCAGGAGAGATGTCCTTGAGGTGTTTGGCAGAGGTAAGGGGCAGCTCAGAGGGGATCCCCATGTTGGCTGGCAAAGGAGAACTAAAAACGATGGGGTGGCCGGTGCGCAAGTGGCTCTTACCACATTCCAGAAGAATGGGTTGAAGGCGATAGCGAAAACAGCCGCAACGAAGCCAGAGTCGGTCACATCCACGTAGCCGAAAAGCCGTGCCATGGCTGTCACATCCACCTGGGGGGAAAGAGGCAGTTACTGGGGGTGCGGGTTCCTGCCGGGGCACCGAGCGTTGTACCCAAAGACGGGGCACTTCATCCCAAACCAAATGCCCTGCAAGAGCAGATGAATCTTTCAATGGCCCCAAGCAATCCATTCTTATGGCTTGCACAGCCCTGGGCTATGCAAAGCCAAAAAGAGGAGTGGGAGCTCCTCCAAACCACCTCCCCCCACACCTCGGGGACACGGGGCTCTCAGGGAGCCCCGTGTTTGCAGCAGTGCCCAGAAGGACACGGGCACTGCGAGGACCCTGCTGCTGTGAGGATGTGCACCAGCACTACAGGGCAACTGGGAAACGCACGCGTGTCTACGAGCGGCAGGAAAGGGAGCACCGCTTCACAGCCTCCCAGCATCCCCGGGGACAGAGGACTGTCCCTGGAGCGCTGGTCTGCACGGAAACTCCGAGCACTGAACCGTGTCAGCCTCCAACTTGCCTCTGTTATGCCAGACCGAGGCAAATCCACTCCACAGTGCGCAGGGATGAATTTGCATCGTTAGCAGCTGCAAAATTCTCCTGTCTTAACAACAACCAAAGAAGACCCTTAAAGCTTGCTGGTTTTCCCCCTTTCTACTTTCAAGAAAGAGATGCTTTTTCGCAGGACAGCTCCCTGACATTGTCAGCATTTTTACGTGCAGCAAGCCATGCTGCTTCTCCATCCCTGCCCCCTCTCCCTGCAGTGGTATTTGGACGAAAAACAGCCAGCGCCTTTTTTTTTTTTGCCAAAAACTTTGAAAACAAAAGACAAAATAGCCCAACCCAATCCCTTCCCTCACTTGAATCAAAATCAAGACAACATTGAGACGTGGAAGGTTTTTGCTTCCCAAACACAGCTGTGTTTGCGAGTCCTTCGATGCCAGGGCACAGGAAGGGCTGGGAAAGGCATCTGCTCGGCCTCGCCTGTCCAGGACAGAAACTCCTGCTGCCTCCTCACGGCTTCTTCAAAGGAACCGGAGCCGTGGTGGGACTCACAGAGAGGGGCTGTTTAGCCTGGTGTCCCCTCAAGGCCAAAAGACTGCCCACAGTACAAAGTGCAAGAGCAAAAGCTGAATCTCTATGGGAAGGCAGGGGAATCCTCACACGGGTTTGCCTGCTGCCCTTAGACCACCAGCGGCCGCCCCAGCTCCCCGGGGCACCTCCATCCCAGCGGGTGCCTGCGAGGAACGGAGGGGAGAGCCCCCTGGTCCTGGTCCTGACCTTCTGCCCCCATTCCCACCCTCCTCAGCCTCTTCTCCCCTCCCGTCACCCCAGGGCAGCCCTTTGCCATCAGACCTCGTCCCTTCAAACCAAGCGCTGCCAAGCCGTAACCTGGGCACCGAGAAAGCCGCTGGTGCAGGGGCCGAACTGTCCGGTCCCGCTTCAATTGCAAACCTGCAGGACCAGGACAGCTTCTTTCCTCTTGTTTTGTACGGTGCTGAGCACACCGCCAGCACGGGCTGAACAAAAGCTTCTTGACCTACTAACTCCTGGCTGGCAACATCATTAACATTGCACTCACCTTCTTTTCTCTTCCTGAACAACCAAATTCGCTGCTCCCAGCGGGAAGCAGATTGGCCTGTGCCTAGTGTGTGCTTTTAGAAATAAAAGGGGAGCCCATTAGGATGAGCTGTCTCTGTAAGTCACTGAGACAACCACATAATGAGCACAGAACATTCAACTTTGCTCCCTCCTCTCTGACAGGTGATAAATAACCGCATCCGTGAGCTCGGAGAAGCTCCTGGCGGCAAACGCTGCTTGCTTGGATGCTGCAGGGCCCCAAAATCGGGGCCGATGACAGCTGCACAGCCACCCAGGCCCGGTGGCAGCAGCACGCACGGTTTGCCCCGCAGTGCTGCAGCAGGTGCTGCGTGCGTGTGGCCCTCCCCACGTAGCCGGAGCACGCAATCACGGCCTGAGCGGCAATTAGGGCCGGGAAGTGCCACGGGAAGCATCCCAAGCACCGTGTGTGCATTGATGCTGAGCATCCCTGCGCATCCCCCAGGGTCTGCTCCACCCGCAGACCCAGCCCGGGGCTTTATCGCCGTCTCCCGTACGTACAAGCCCCGCTCAGAGGTCGCACAGGGCAGCGATCCGGTCCCCATGCGGCCCGGCAGCCCCGCAGCCCTCGGCCTCACGTTCCTCGCCTGCTGGGCACCGCACGGGCCAGCGCGCTGGCAGGACCAGTGCAACTGGAGCGCGGCGGGGAGGACGCGGGGCACCCGGCCGCGGTGCCCTCGCCGCAAGCCGCTGCGTTCCCAGCCCCGCCGAGGACAACGGGAGCCCAAACCGCCCCGGCGCTGGCGGGGCACAGCAGAACTCCAGCAGCGGTCACGACCGACGCCGGTGCCAGCATCTGGAGAGGGCACGGAGACAAAGCACCCCCACTCGGAGGGGAAAAGCCCCACCGGAGCCACACCGAGCCCTGCGGGGCGGCGGGACGGCCGGGCTGGGAAGGGACGGGGGCGCGGCAGGAGCGGGCCCCGCAGCAACCCCCGCGGCACCCCCCGCCGCCCCGG
>VXAL01004299.1:0-14072 GCA_013399475.1 Chauna torquata
CAAAGTACCTTCCATGATCATAAAAGCCGAAGCCCAGTCGACCACACCAGCCACATAAACAGATGTTAATCTGCATGGTGCATTGACTTCTGGTGTTGCTTGCAGTTTGCTGTGCCACTTTTCCAGCAGATGTCCAGTTGGTTGAAGTCACCTAACATGATCAGGGCCTGCAAGTATGATGCTTCTTGCAGTTGAAGAAAGAACTCTTCATCAACATCCTCTCCTTGATCAGGTGGCCTGCGGTAGATGCCATTGCCTTTCGGCTTTTTGTACTATTCAGATTCATCTAGGTGATATCCCCAAGTTTCTCCCTTTTAGGGCCAGGAATATCAGACCATAAGGAGTCCTTCAGGATTACTGAATATAAACTACCTACAAGTGCAGTATCATCATCCCTTTACAAAGATTATCATGTTGCATATTCCAAGAAGCGCTGTTTTGCCTTTGCCCCCTGACAGAGAGGCTGTTTTAAACCTGCAGATTTTGTTTTAAAGTAAAGCAATGAGTCTCTAACACCTCTGATAATGACCTGACTCTAAGAACTTGGTCTTCAACAAGAAATCAAGTATTGTGAACTGCTTACAAAACTACAGCTATATGGTGGTTGTGAAGGCCAAATGAGCATTCCTTAGTATTCAGTGAGAGTGATGTATTACTCTCACCATGCAGTACACAAGTTTAGATCACAGCCACTTGGGTCAAGTACTACAACAAATCATTGCAACAATAAGTTAATAAAATTTAAATATATGTAAGTACACCTATATGTATGAACATGTATAAATACATAGTCATAAAAAAAATTCAGAGGATACATATCGTAACTTTCAGATTTCTGCACCTAACATAAAGCCAAATTCAGAGCTCTGGAAAACCCCACCCCACTGAAGGAATGTTCAGAAGAGGGCTGTTAAGTCAGGTGAACAAGCTCTTTGCATTGATAATGATTTCTGAATATGAATAAAAGACCCAGTGACAAGAGTTTTGGGAATCTGAGCATTTGCTTCTCTCGAATTCAAAGATTATGGACTCTTGCTGTCTCTCCATAGCAATGACTGGTAAAGAGACATTCATTGTTTGCCCTACCTTTAAAAATAAACCTTTTCTTGCTAGAGTTTCTCTTAAGATAGTGGTTAAACAGCAACTTGTGCATTAGCAGGCCAAGCGCTAAATAATTTTATTTAATTATCTATATCATGGACAGAAGGATAAATGATTCATGTAAACCTAATCTTACTTTTTATCATTGCTGCTTTTCTCTATTTTTTTTTTCCTGTCCACTTTCAATATAGTTCTGCTTAGCACAAAGGCACAAATATGTGAATGAGTTTTGTTGCTCATCTAAATCAGCAAAGAAAGGTCAGTTTAGATGTGCTAGTAATAGCTTCATCTCAATCTGTTTCAGTGCATAATAATAGGGGTTGCGATGCTGTTTATATCACAAAGATTAAATTTTGCTTTCACATCCCAGTCATTTCACATTGTAAATCCTTTGAAAGCTTGCTTAGTATACTGGCCTCAAGACATGCCATAGTGGATTAAACCAAGGTATTACTGTGTGAAACATGCTGGTAAACAGTTTTATTACTAGTGCTGTCTCTCTATAGAGAAGGACAGGTTTTCACTCTTCCAAAACATGTATGCCAATCTACTATAAAGGACTGGAATGAATTTTGTGATTGAAAACATCTGCAGCTCACAACCATGCTCTTGTTCTTCCTCTCTTTGTTCACCCTTAACCCTGCCCTTCTTTCTTGACAGAAACTTCGTGTCTTAAAGTGGTAATCTTTATTACATAACCTGTTACAGACATAAAGTATGTGTGGTCCTGCTGAGATGAGATTCCCTTGGAAGTCATAAAATACTTGCCACCGTCTCCAGCAATGACAGTTTTGTACTCAAGTTTTAAAATTAAGTTTGTACTTAAATGCTTTCCTCAACAGGATGGATTTATGAAGTACTCAACTGCTTTCCTGGTTCAAGGTCTTCAAAGGCAGGAGACATCTGCATATCCACTCTAAAGAGCTACTTAGAAAAGAGTTTGCTTGTGAAATCAACCTCTTCCTTTTGGTTAGTATCAAATCCTTGCAACTGAAAAAAAGCTGATTCTTTTTCCTTTAGGAAATGCATAGATCAATACTTGCTATATGAGCTTCTTGGCATCAAGCTAGCAGAAAGTGTTCTAGTTAACCATACCCAAGCACAATTAGATTTTAGACACGTTCTAATATTACTCTCTTTTTCAGGTCAGTGATCAAATGTGGTGAAATGAATTGAAAGGCAGCACATCCAAGTCTTCAAACAATCCTCTTATTTTTTAACTAAAGATTGGCATCTCTGTCCTCGCTCTGCTGTAACCTTTCATGTGGCAAATTTTCTTGGTGGCCATTAATATAGCTACAATTGCTACTCAAATAGCCATAGCAATGGCCTTTCCCCCATTCTCCCATTCAACTAAAACCCAGATTTTATGCAAGAAGGGATCCTTCACTTTACATGTGACAGTGAGAGCTCCTGCTGTTCTTCCTGTTCTAATCACAGTGAGGAACAGTATAATGCATGTACTTGTCTCCCAGCACAACAAACACTTGTTTGCTTCATATGAGGCATTTTTATGATTAACTAGGACCTTGTCCAAGGCTTTTGTGTTATATATCACTGAGAGAAAAGGGAAATATTTATGTGGGAATGCATGCATACATCCAAGTGAGAAGTTATCATTTCCTCCCTTTTTTAACCTCTAATACCACAAAAAAGCAATGAATTTGAAACTAAATTCTGACCTTTGGTACTTCTGCCCTTAAACACATGGACCCCTACTGCTATTGTGTGTCAACAGATACTCATTTTCTCTTAAATGTTTATGCATTGCAAATTTAGAACTCCATTTGTAATCATCAGTCTTGATACTAATTTAAATGTCAGCTTCTCTTACAGTTCAAGGTGCTGTAGAAAGAACATATAAATTAGCAAAATCATGAATGTATGTAAAACCAGAAGACTTGAAATAAAATACAATACTGAAAATTAACATACACTACCAGCTTTTAAGCCTTATACTGAAAAAGGAAACATGACTGCAAACGATAATGTACAAGTGTGAGAAGGATGACATTGTTTATGCATTCACACAAGCAGTTTGTTTCCACCACATCTCAGATATAAAAAAATATGCCAGGTTTTTCTAGCAGGCCCTCAGCGATGGTTCAGTCATTTATAAACACAAAATACATTTCAAACAAAATGCTTGGTTTTTAAAAATTTGCAAAACTTAACCATTCAAAATAATTTGTATTGGAAAAGGGACTGTGCATGAAACCAACCAATTTGATATTACAAAAGATAAATTTCAAGATAGACATTTGAGAATGGAAGATACATTTTAATCCCAGTCATTATATCAACAGATATGGCAGTTAAATGGCTCTGTCATACTTTGTGAATGCCTAGCTAATGTTTATCTTCTGTTGAATTCTCGCGAATTAGTGCTTGAACCATTTGGATTCTGCTTAGGAAAAGGCAAATAAAGAAGGCAAACAATAACAAAATAAACAAAGCATTAAAGCAAAATAAGCAAAGTCCTTCCATTTCTGTGACACATGAAAGGTTTTGCTTCAACTCTGTTAAGCTGAAACAAAAATGCTTTTAGGTTTTCCTTTCCTAATTTATCATTAGAAATATCTAACGCCTTGCAAATTAAGGTTTCAGGAACTGTAAAGAAAAGAAATAAAAAGTTGTTCTAGTCAAGTAGTAGAAATAGTTTTAAACTGTGTTTTGCATTAGTGGAATTCCAATTTTCATGTAAATTTAGCTTGACACAGACAATGAATATAAAGGTAATTATCTAATAAATATAAATTAAGTTATCTATTATTTTCTATTTCTTAACAAAATAGGAAAATGTAAGAATTAAGAATCTGAATAAATGTATATTAAAGCAATACATAATGCTAAAATTAATGTGTTTACTTACGGCATATCCTTCTGATTAGGAAGGAGTAACACCAAAACTAGCATAAACACTACAGTTAGTGGCAAATAATAATCAAACCAATACAATGGCTACCACAGTTTATGAGAACAGTTATTGTTACCATAAATTGCTCACAGTGCACAAAAGGAAAAAATAATTAAAGGAATTAAAGAAATTGCATTCTGATTTACAGCTAACTCAATGGCTGACAGAGTTACAAAAGTATCTGTCTGAAGATGGGAGGCACCGATGGGAGGCTCAGCTTACTACCTTAGTAGTAGTAGGGTAAATAAACTACTATTAAGTTTATACATAGAAGCAGTGGTAATATTGCTAAACACTTGTTCCAGCAGATTAAGAGCTTGTGTTGTAAACAATGACGCTGGTCTGAATTACTACTGCTGCTTTTCTTCAGCTACTGTATTTTTTAAAGGTAGCTTAAAAAAGAACAACATCAACAACAAAAACACCTAAGACATGCAACAATTCAGCTACTTTAAGTATATGGCCAAATGCTGTACATGCTACTTCTCCCCACTGCAGCGTACCCTGTATATCAAGTATGTTGCCAGATTTTTAAGTAAATAGGCTGACTTGCACCCAAGAAAGCAACATACATTCATGCAAAACTTTATTTTGCACCAAAATGTAATAGCAAGAAAGACTTAGGCACTTTATGTAACATAACATTGTTGATGTGAAAAGACCATTTTCAGAGACTCCTAACTGTACTGACACTCCTTACTATTGCTCCCTAAGTAGAACTAAACAGTCAAAACCATCACCTAGAGAGTTTTTCACAATTCTGCACACTTAAAAGAGCATGTTGGCAGTTGGGTCTTGGATTCAACTACTGAGCTTTGCAGTCTCTCTCAATCTCTTCCCTAGCTCATTTGCAAAATACTTTGATTTCAACTGTTTAAATCTATTATTATGCTACTCAATCAACAATAAATATTTTTTCATCATATTGAAAAACATGCATTTGCAGTCTGCTTTCTCTTTTAACATTCCACTCCTCAAAATTCACATGTGGATGGGAACTTCAATGCTCTCAAAATGTTCCTTTACTGTTTTCAGATGGGGGAGTCCCTATTCTAGGGAATTAGTTAAGAATGATTAAAGGGCATATGACCCCCAAAAGCAGCTGCTACAATGATAAATAAAACCATCCTCCTGAGTTACATGGCCACGTGTGGTGTTTTATGGTGGCTGGTGCCATTGTTTCTAAAAGGTATCACCACCTACAAGGTCTCCATAACAAAATTTTCTGACATCACTTAATGGTGTTAAAAGCATCAACTGAACTCACTTGATTGAGTTCACCTCTCCTGAGGCTGGGACTGTTCAGCCTGGAGAAGTGGATGGTCAGGGAGGATCTTACTAATGTGTATAAATACCTGAAGGGAGGGTGCAAAGAGGATGGGGCCATGCTACTTTCAGTGGTGCCCAGTGCCAGGACAAGAGGCAATGGGCACAAATTGGAACATGAGCGGTTCTGACTAAGCATCAGGAAGCACTTTACTGTGCAGATGACTGAGCACTGGAACAGATTGCCCAGAAAGTTTGTGGAGTCTCCTTCCTTGGAGATCTTCAAAAGCGAGGACATGCTCCTGGGTAACCTACTCTAGATGTCCCTCCTTGCGAAGGGGTTGGGACCAGATGACCTCCAGAGGTCCATTCCATCATTAACCATTCTGTGATTCTCTGACAGAGGAAGACATCTCGTGCATTATGAGCACTTCATTTTTTTCCTGTTTACTATTAGCACCCACCCACCTAACTGACAGGTAATAAAAGTTAGATTTTGATTGATGAAAGGCCACATACTCCAAACTCAGCTCTTTGTATAGTCCTTGTTTTATGGGAAATCTATCAAAGCTCCTGCTGCTGCTTTCAGAGATCTTACAAGGAGCAGATCAAGGCAGGGAGCAACTTTACTCCATTAACTGAAACTAACTCCTCCATTTGCTCAGTTTCATGGCAATACTAGCAAGTTTTTTTTCAAAAAATAGAAAGTAAAGTATTCCATTTTCCCTTTTCTCTTCACTCTGTAATAAAAGTAACTGAGAACCTTGGATTCTCTATTGCTACTTCCCAAAACCTATATCCTCCTAGTACCAAAGTCAAATCAATTTCCCACAGATCTATTAGTAATATTACCATGATGAGGATTGAAATGATGATGATTTATAGAAGGGGTTAGAACATAGCATTCCAGTTCATTATGTAGTTTACACTTTGGCAGATAACAAAAATGTAGATGAAATACACATACAATGTATACAGATCACATTAGCCTGATGAAATTTTTGAAGGCAGATCAGTAAAAAACAATACTAAATAAAACAAACAAGACAAAATAAAACAAACAAAAAAAAAAACCAGCAGCTCTAATTGCAGCTCAAAATATGGAAGACCTAAGGGTTCAAACTTCAGAGACTACTTCAAATTCAAGGACACCTCAACCACAAAAGCCTTTTTCAAAAACAACCTGCACCATTAGCCAGATTCCTATTTATGGAAGTGCAATATAAAACTGGTTGTGATCTTGTGAGATCTACAGCAATGACTGATCAGTCTTTGTGGTCCTCTGCTGGCCCCAACCTGCCAACCATCTGCAGTTACAGTCCTTAGCTCCAGGTCTCAAGTGCAATCCTGAGGGGCTTTGTGGGAGTTAGGTCTGAGACTGTCCCAGCCCTGCCAACTGCTTTGTCACATCCTTTCAGGGAATCAGATAAACTGAAAAAAAGTCTGTCCTCAGTAATCCTGTAATTCCTGGTCCCTGAGTCCCCTCAGGCCTCCTTCCAAGCTACTGCCCAAATGTAAAAAAAAAAAAAAANAAAATTAAGTCCAGAAAGACAGAAGTTGCCTAAATAGTTTTCTGAAGGCCAGAGGAACCTGAGATGAAATTAAAAATAAGTAGATCAGTACCATTGCTTTCAGCATAAGCTATAAATTATAATGCAGAAAAGGAAGAGCACTTCATGTGACAGATTAACTGAGGACATTTCTGGAACAGCACAACAGACAAAGCTTCAGTTGAAATAGGCAGTTAGCACCTTTGTTTACACTGGGAGTCCTTTACAGTCAAGCAGCATCAAAATGTATGTAACAGACATTTCAAAAACTTTAAGGCTTCATTGCACAGAGAGATGGGGAGCAAAAGAATGAAAGGAAATCCAACATAAATGGGACTTAACCCTAGCGACTCAGAGAGATGATGACCTGGTGCCACAACTGTACTCAAATTTTGGAAGTCCGAAATACTCACAGACATGGATCCACGTCCACTGTAAGCTGCACACATAAAAATAAGGAAATGGAAGGTGGTGTGGCATGCATGAGAAGGACTGTTTTCTAGAAGAGGGGGCATGTGATGAGATGGTGGTGGTGGCAGTGTGTTTGTATAGGGGCCAGAGGAGGCAGTTCAGTCTTTTCTGCAAGCCACACAAATATCTTTTTGCTCTCTACCTAGTGTTACAATTAAACCAGACAAAAATAATTAAGCTGTTTTTTCCTGTTTTCTGAAATAACCCATTATGCATGTCTGGAAATGGTCTTAGTTTTGACACAACCTTTTTACTGTAGTGCAATGAAATGAAAAATACATATCCAGGGCTTCCCAATGTTTAAGTGATGATAAAGACTGTTAAAAATCCATCACATCTCTTGCTCATTGTGATTGTCAACTGCTGTAAGTGAATAATTGAATTATTTCACTTCATTCATAATTTAATCTAGCCCTTTCTGTCTTCTTTTTCATCTCCATTGAGCTAGGATCTTGTTTTGTTGTGGGATACGCCAGTTTGTTTGAAGATGATGGTGAAGCCACAAGCAACATAAAATCTTCACATACAGTAGGTTTGCTGATTCCTCTTTTGCTACAGCACAGTTTGTATGAAAATACCATTTTGGTTTTACTGTCTCAAATCAAATGAGAATGCTTCCATAATAATAAAAATAATAAATAAATAAACAGAAAGACAGGAAAAAAAGTGTTCTGAAAGGTAATACAATATTTTGCATGTAAATCCTCTTCTTTTTCTTTAGTTGAGGATTGTTCTATAAATCTCAAAAAAAAAAAAAAAAAAAAAAAAAAAAAAAAAAGCATTCCACTTGTCTCAAAGTAGTTAAAATACATTAAGATTTCTTTTAAGTTATTTATCCAGCACACTCCCATCTGAACAGCTATGTCTAATGTCTAAAAGGTGTTATGCAGTCTTATGAGGTTCTCTATACATTCCTCAACAGCAGAAGATTCAAATAGTGTAATTTAAAAGCTGGGAAAAGCATGGCTTTTGTTCTATTCAATTCTATACAATATTTTACTTGCAATATAATTTCTTAACAAAAAGACATAAATCGAAAGTTGGAGATCCAGAGTTCTTCAAAAAGCTCTAGAGGAATAAGCAGTGGATCTGGATTTAAATTTTGGAGCTGTTTCTTACCAATAAAAATGTTTTCATCTGCAGCCTTTGAATATTCATTGACTATTATGGTTTGTCATACCAGGACTGCATTAGAAATGTATATATGCATGTGATGGTGAAGCTTTGAGATGTTGTCACCAGGAGTTAAATTTCAGGCTTACCAGTGAAAACACGAAGTGGTACCTGCAAACAGTTTGGCTCTGGTAAATCAGTTTTCTTTTCTCCTGTGCTTGTACAGCAATTAACACAGAAGTGCACTGGCCCACAGTAGGGCTTTCCCACCTGCTGTGACACTGCTTACAATTAACAACACAGTTTCCAGCAGTTATTTTGAGAAAACTCTCTTGTAGAAGAGAGATGGGCATGCACTGGGTATGCATTACTTTAACACGGAAAACAAGAACGTTATCAGCCTTACAGGGAGGACAGAGGTTGTGGTTTATCTTTTTTTGTTTGGTTGGTTTTTTAAGTTCAATTAATATTTTTATGGTACCATGGGTCAAAATAAAGAACAGAGAAGGACACATGAAGTTTTCTAAGAACGGCTATATTTTTTATGTACTTCAAAGTTGTCATTATCTTCAAGTTTGTTATTGCCAGCTCCAAGCAGTGTCAGATACAATTGAGTCTGCTTTGAGCAAAGCAACTGCTAAAAACCTGTTTCTGGCATGCCATGCTCCACATCTTACAATGCTATGTCTTCCAGAAGTCCCTGTACCAGTGGTGACTCACAGCAAGCAATTCCCTCCTCCCTCAACCAACTTGCTCTTTTGGTAAGAGAAGGAATAGTCCACTGAATGTATACCAAGCTGGAGGCATGTCCATCACAGCCCGCTACCCCACCTTATTTGGCTGGGCTGTATTAGGTTTACATGTCAAGGGTTTGGTAGCAGGGTGGCCACAGGGGTGGCTTCTGTGAGAAGAGCCCAGAAGCTGCCCCATGTTAGATAAGAGCCAGCTCCAACCAGCTCCAAAAGGGACCCGCTGCTGGCCAGAGCTGTAATGTTGGTTACACCTCTGTGAGACTATATTTAAGAAAGGGGAAAAAACTGCTGCGCAACAGCAGCTGGGAGAGAGGAGTGAGAAAACAGCCCTGCAGACACCAAGGTCAGTGAAGAAGGAGGTGAGGAGGTGCTCCAGGCACTGGAGCAGAAGTTCCCCTGCGGCCCGTGGAGAGGACCATGGTGGAGCAGGCTCTCCCCTTGCAACCCATGGAGAGCCTGCACAGGAGCAGACTCCAGGCCAGACCTGTAGCCCATGGACAGGAGCCCACGCAGGAGCAGTTGATCTGGTGGGAGCTGCCACCCGTGGGGGACACTTGACAGAGCAGTTTGCTCTTGAAGGATGGACTCCGTGGTACGGACCTATATTGGAGCAGTTCTTGAAGAGCTGCAGCCTGTGGGAAGCCCACGTAGGATCATTTCAGGAAGGACTGTATCCCATGGGAGGGACCCTATGCTAGAGCAGGGGAAGAGAGTGAAAACGAAGGAGCAGCAGAGATGAAACAATATGGACTGACTGCAACCACCATTCCCTGTTCCCCTGTGCAGCCTTGGGGGCGAGGAGGTAGAAGAGGGTGGATGAAGTGAGGAAGATGCTTTCAGTTTCTCTCTGTTCTAGTCTGCTGGTGATAGGTAATAAATTATATTAATCTCCCTATGCTGTGTGTTTTGCCCGTGATGGTAATTGGTGAGCAACTTTCTTGTCCTTATCTCAACCCTTGAGCTCTTTTCCATCATATTTTCTCCCCCTCTTCCTTTGAGGAGGGGGAGTGAGAGAGTGGTTGTGGTGTTCGGCAGCTCAGCAGGGCAAACCACCACATGGGCATGATGAGAAAGAGAAAGAAGTGGACAACTATAGGACTTCCCTTCACCTGTGAAGTCCCAGCATTCACACTCCCCTCCAACACTCCTGAAAAAGATAGCTTCTTTTTGACAGCACAGTTCACAGCCCTGTCACATCCACATGCCCTCTAAGAATGCATATTCTTCCTTGCTATGTTTCACCCAAACTGCTGCAATGCAGGCATTAGGAAAATAGTAACCTGTGCAAAATGCAGACAGTACATGGCTGTGAAAATAAACAGAAGTAATGAAAAAACTGCATTCATTTAAGGCCAGACATACAGATTCTACTTTCCTAATGCAGGTATGAATGTTTAAAAACTTCAGTCCAAGAGCACACCACTGAAGTATGGTATGTAGATAGTTCCATAGAAACAGTAAAGCAAGATCAACATCATTCGCTTGCATTGAAATCTTATGCTGCAAAAGATGCTCTGCAGCCAATTAAAAGCTTTAAGAAATACTATAGGAATGCAACACTACATGTTTATACATACAGTGCTACATGATCAGTGACAGGAATAACAGTAGACAGAAACTGTGAGATGGATGGTAGATGGACAGTAACCTGTTATCCTAGTTTTTGATTAGCTTTCTAATTCAGTGTTGGCATATTGGGCTTACGTGGCAAGGTTTTGATAGCAGGGGGGCTGCAAGGTTGGTCTGCGTCAGAAGAGTCCACAGGCTGCCCCATGTTTGATAAGAGCCAGTCCCAGCCAGCTCCAAAAGAGACCTGCTGCTGGCCAAAGTTAAGCCCAACAGTGATGCTGCACAACAGCAACAGGGAGAGAGAAGTGATAAAATGTGAGAGAAACAAGCCTGCAGACACCAAAAGTCAGTGAAGAAGGGGAAGGAAGTGCTCCAGGTACCACAGCAGAAGTTCCCCTGCAGCCCATGGAGAGGACCATATTGGAGCAGGGTGTCCCCCCTGCAGCCCGTGGTGTACTACGTTGGAGCAGATACCCATGCTGCAGCCTGTGGAGAGGAACCCACAGTTGAGCAGGTGATCTGGTAGGAGCTGCCACCATGGCGGATCTATGCTGAAGCAGCCTGTTCCTGAAGGACTGCACCCCGTGGTGTGGACACATCAGAGCATTTCTTTAAGAACCACAGTCTATGGGAAGCCCATGTAGGATCAGTTCCGGAAGGACTGCACCCAGTGGGAGGGACCCCACACTGGAGCAGGGGAAGAGAGTGAAGATAAAGAAGCAGCAGATGAAGAGTTATGGACTGACTACAACCCCCATTCTGTGTTCCCATATGCTATTTGCTGGGAGGAGGTAGAAAATGGTGGATGGGGGGTAAGGTATTTTTAGTTTATTTTTATTTTCTCACTGCTCTAGTCTGTTAGTACTAGGCAATACATTTTATTAATCTCACTATGCTGAGTCTGTTTTGCTAGTGATNTTAATCTCACTATGCTGAGTCTGTTTTGCTAGTGATGATAATTGGTGAACAATGTCCCTGTCCTTATCTCAACCCTTGAGTCCTTTTTCATCGTATTTTCTCCCTCTGTTTCTTTGAAGAAGGGAAGTGAGAGAGTAGTGTGGTGGAGTTTATCTAGCTATCAGTGTAAAACGACCACAGCTGGTAAAAAGCAACATTAAATGTCTTTCACTACTGAATAACCAATATTAAAAACAAACAAAAAATGGACGAGATCAGTTCTATCCATTAGGAGATGACTTCTAAGAACTTTAAAGTAAAGCCTGTTTTTTGTGTGTGTTTTTGTTTGTTTGTTTGAGTGACAAATCATTACTCTATCCCATTGTTCAGCTGTTATTTTACTTTATTTTCCATAAATGCGACAACAAAGTTTGCAATTACATTTGCAGGTGCCTATTTTGAAAGGTTACCAGCAGTCAGTTACTATCACACTAATTCTGTGAAAAAGGTCTTCCATAATCTCCCTTATCTTACTAAAGCTTAGTATCTTTCCACTACATTCAAACTTTCCTAGACAAAATTTATTAGAGAATACATAATTTCATATATAAGATTGTCTTACAGAATCTGTTCATCTCCGTTGATGGTGAAAGTGCATTATTTGTAGGGATAAGAAAGGTCAGGGAGGTCTTTCTTGAATGACTGTGGAACTGGAACTGAAGGAAATCATGATTTAATGGAATGAATATCTTGCCTTGTTCACACTCGGTTTTTATTCTGAATATTTCTATTTGATTTTAAGCTTGCACAGCATACTGCACTTTACTCAAGTCTTAGATGGGAAAGACCAGGATAGTATTGATTTCAGCTGACACCATCTGTTAAATTCTTTCCAGGCACAAAGGAAAAGCAATCATTTAATTACACAGAAAACATAGCCATAACTTTCTCATTATGTGCAGTTGTAGAGAAACATAGCATCTCTAAACAACATTTTATATCATTCAGCATTACATGAGGAAACATTTCTCTCAACCCACTTAGTTAGCTGCCTTGATGTTCCTTCGAGGCTGTCCTCTTCTTTCTTCCTCTTGAACTTTGCTCATACACTCAGTTTTCACTGAATTTCTCATATAAATTTAGAAAAAGAAAGTAAAAGGTCCTATTTGTGTTGTAATGTGCAAAAGCTTTAATTACTTTAGCAGTGCAAAAGTTCAGGGAAAGCTCTACTACCAACTCTGTGAACGTGCTGATTTCAGTCCACTTCTATACAGGACACAAAAAGCAACATTTCCCTACAAACTTAGACCATCTGCTAAAAGTCAAAAAGACTTTCGCATGGGGCACTACACATCATCAGATGACAAACTGTAAAAGCACAGTGTGTATAAGTTCCCTATAAAGGAATAATAGGCTTCATTAACTTTCACTCTAAGTATTTCCCCAGTATACTGTCAGATGTGGGCCCTTATCAGCCTAACCAGATTGATAACTAGAACTATGAAAAACGAAGCAAACAAAATGGACTTTTTAATCCATTATACCTGGATATGTCAACTGACTGGAAATCTGTCGCTTTTGCCTTAAAAAAAAAAAAAGTATACAGGCATCTTTACCAAATTATTTTAATTTTTAACAGTACTGTAGATCTTCTTCATTCTTCAGTTTCCAGTAAAGCCCTTGTTTTTAAATAAATGCATTTACTATAAATTTAACTCATATCTATGCTTTAAAATGATGAGTTAAATGTCTTCAGTTCACTTCAACTCAAAAAATTTGTCAAAAGTGACAGAGGTGAGATCTAATTCAAAAGCATCAGATATAACCCCAGACTTTACCAAGATGTTCTCCTCATCTTTCAAAAGCAAAAAGGATTAAATCAAGAGAAAACACATGCACAGGATGAGAAATGATTTTTTAAAAAATCTGGATTATTCTTAAAAGTAATGAAATGCCAGCATATCCCAAGTTCCCTAGAAATTCATTTTACTCTGTAATTAGACAAGGGCTGATCCTACTTCCAATGAAACTTGAATCAGACTCTTCTTATCCACTACATGAGAGAATGAAATATAGGCTTCGGCGAAATATTCCTCATACTGGGAATGATAGAGAACCTATTAACAAGCATGTTACAGCTTTTCATGCACTTAATTACTTGGCATAACAGCAAACACTGTTGGAACATTTCACACAAAAGGCATAATTAGTGTCATTTATCTATAGATTCCAGATGAAAAATAAAAACAAAAACACAACTTCAGTCTTCAAGTTGTCTCTTCTCTATACATTATTCTTATGTTATACTAAGGATACTGCAGACTACTTGGTTCAGTGCCATACACAAACAAAGAAGTTGAAATATCAGAAGATGCCTTTGAAAGGTATAACTTAATATGGTAAAAATATACACTTTATCACAGAATCACACAGAAT
>VXAL01004300.1:0-35888 GCA_013399475.1 Chauna torquata
CTACTAGAAAACTACCTTGTCCTCACTATGACCCATTTATCTTGAAATCGAACACATTTTAAAATGAGATCTGAAATATTCATGTGTCATTTAAATTATGCAAAATAATCTACAGGCATCCATAAAATCTCACAAATCTGACAGGTGTTTTCAGTTACGCAAGGGCAGGAGATGAGTGGGGTTTTTGTCCAAAAAAAAAAAAAGAAAGAAAAGGAAAAGAAAGAAAAAAGAAAGAAAAAGAAGGAATTGTTTTAAAAGTAGAACATCGGAAAAGTGTAACAAAGATTCCCTTGCAAAAAATGTGACATAGATACTTGAAGAATAAATGTATCAGTAGTGGACATGCTCTAGACTTTTCTATCACCATACATTTATAATATGTTCAGGTACTGTCAGACAACCCCTAGCCAAGATAACAAATGTTAGTAGCATAGGGTTTTTTGAACACAGTACACAAGTCAAGTGTTTTTGAGTATGGAATGATAGAAGAGAGTAGGAAAATGAGTAAAGTTGTCTGGAGTATATATCTACGCTTCGTGTTCTCGTTCGCTAGAGAGCTGATCAGAACAAAGCTCCCATCTTTGTCAGCTCCAGCATGTACATCACTCTTCCCCCAACATATATAAATACACTGTGTTTCTGGTGAGAGGAATAAGCCAGTGCCCCTCATAAAAAGGGACTGTGAGGACAGAGATTTCCCCTGTGTCTCTCATCATTCAGGAGTACTAGACCACAAATGCTTCGTCGCATCTTGAAAAACTTTACACTGAAAAATTCTAGCCTTTGAGAAAGAATGAGGATGTTCCTGAGATAAAGTTGTCAGTGAAAATTTCTCCCAATATCAGGCCAAATTTCATATTTTCACTGTATTTTCTTCAAGTTTTATTGTAAAAATTAAATAAAGGAGTACAATGCGATAAGCTTTTGTTTCAACTTCTGCAGAAAATAAATGCTGGACTGACTCACTAAAATCTTTTTAATCTCAAAGTTATCTACATACAGTCCTCATAAGGGTACATGTCTTTCACTCTGAAATGGACTCTTTCCATATTATATTGTTAACTCTTGTATATTTAGAGTCTTGTATTTTTAGAAAGTGTTAATGCAGCACAAAAGGACATTTCAACTATATAATTTAGCAGACAGAAGTAAGCACTTTGATTCATGTACCAAACAAAGTAGAATAGATTGATGTATCCCTTTAATAATCTAAAACTCTACATATTTTATAGAGCTATGAGATCTATTTAGCTCTTTGCTAGCTATGTTTTGGGTCTGGGAAATTTTCTTCAATAGTCTGATTTGATAGCAGCATACTATATATCAGAATCTCAGTAGGATACTAATAGTTTTGTAGATTTTTGGAAACAAACAACAACAACAAAAAAGATTCTCTGTAACCATCTCTGATGTGATGTATCAGATGTATGTTTTTCTAACTTTCCTACCTGCTTTTACTTGTCCTCCATGGGTCTGCAGGAGCTAACCACAAGTGAGAAAAGCCACTGGATGGGAGTTCAAAATGAATGGAAAAAAATACCAGGAAGCTTCAGCAGTTTTCCCAAAGCTGTGCTTGTTTACTTTACTTGTAATGATCTCCTAAGGGTGTGAATTTCTTAATTCATAGCATACTTATATTCCTTTTGGTTTTCAATTGCAGAGGATACTGATTAACATCCAGTCAGAGGATAAGCTCAGCTAGAGGATACTTAATGAGTCATTTCTAAACCATGGTTAAAGTTTCACTAACAAAATTTCCCTCATACACAGCCAACTCTGTGTGTCTGATTTTTGTCTTTTTTTAAAGTTGAATGAATAATAGGAATCAATTTCAGTAATTTTGTATACTAATTCTTTACTTGAGTATCAGTGTAACTACTATCAGAAAAAGATAATAGCTCAGTCAAAACAAACTGCGTGTGCCTCTGTGTGGAACTCATTTTTAGAAGAGTGGAGGTTATTTTGGGTATATGGAATTTTTCTTTTAAAAATATCACCTGCATTTTTGATAGGCTGAATTTTTTGGAGGAGACATCATATTGAAAGCTGAGAAGAAGAATCATGAGATATCTACAGTGGAGAAAAACTTGCATCCCAGGTATTCATGGCTGAAATAAGAATGGTAGCTCGGAGGGTGAAAGCACAGATGATTTCTAATTAACAGAGTAATGATATTAAGTGAAGTGAGGCATGTTCTACCATAAAGCAAATAAAGAGTGCTTCTTTACAGGAAAATATCATTTAAGAAGCTCAAAATGCCAGTGCATACCTCTCAAATTAAATTGACAAATTTATCTGCAAGTCAACAGCAGATGAGAAGCTATAGATGATAATATGATTCAGGATCCTAATTTTCATGTATTACTTGTTCATCTCTCCCTTGCATTAGTATCATGTTGCAAAATCAAATTCACATTATTCATTACAGGGAACTTTAAAATCAGACCTCTTTAATATCCCAGGGAGGTGTATCTTGGAAAGATTAAATCCACCAAAATATGCTGCAAAAGTCCAAGATCAGCCTCATTATTGCATAGCACTTCAGCATTCTGAATAGAAGCAAGAAGGCAGGACAACAGGGCAATTCTCTAACTATGTGGAAGGGTATAATGTGGTGAGAAACATCTCTTTGTAGGAAACAAAATGAGCACAACGGCAGGCTCAAGGCTGTAGTCCATTAAATAGTATTGTATTTGTCTGGACATGTTAATAAAAAAATATAAAAAATTAAAATCATGTAGTTATCCACATAGCTTCTGGAGGAAATCCAAAGTCACAGGCGTTATCTCATGATCTTTATGTAGCTAGCTGTTTATGTGGAATACTAACAACTGGTTAAATGAGCAAAATTTCAGAGCTAGGATCACAGAAGTGTACAAAGCATACAAATCATGGTTCTCTGCTGAAAAGTTTGCTTGAAGGTGTGAGAAGGAGACATGAAGAAACAAGTTCTTGGATTTAAGAGAGAGGGAAATTACTTACCCACATAAGAATTTAGCAAAGGCATTAAGGATACCAATTCTACTTTTGCAAAGAATATCATGAGACATTAATGGTCTGGTGTATTGTGTTATGCTGCAGTAGAAACAATTACTTTCATAGCAACCTGTGCATTATGAGTTTAGTTGAAGATTGACAGCATAGTCAAGGGAGCTGTTGATACCTGCAGGGAGAATGTCTTTTTATATATAGATGTATTTACTTTTCTGTATAAATAACAGAATTCATTTGAAATAACTGCATTTCCGTAGCTTTTTTTCTTTAAATCAGTATATGCAAATGATACCGAATGTTTTTTTTTTAATTTTTCCCCTCTCTCCCTCACTACAGGTTATCTGTTGGAAAACATTAGGTTTTTTGAAGTCATTCCAGGAAACTCCCATGTTCACTTCAAAAGGACTTCAAGAATCACCTCTCTGAAGCTGAAGGGAAATCTTTAGATTGTTTTTACGGCGGGAGCTTTGTTTTCTTCAAAATAAATGAAGTACTAACACACTTCCACTTGAAGCTGCTTTGGTTTGCAAGTAAGTTGCTATGCTGGCATTTTCCTCCCTTTCCTCCAGCTAAAAAGCTGTGTATAAACTTTTCCTGGAGCAACTTCATTCAGGAGAGCATTATTTCTTGGCTCAGGATACTATTAGTGAACACTGGGAAAGAACTGTGATTCACAAGACTGTGCTGGATAGTGATGTGATAACAAAATGACTATGTGTCATGGAAATGAAGCTCATTATAATAAAAATCTGCTCAGAGACAATCTAGAAATTAAAGCAGTATACCAAGGAGATAGTTCCAACTCAAGGGCATAGGTTACTACTAATCCCTAGCTAGTCAGTTTGCTGCTTACAGATCAAACACCAAGGCTGTAGCTGAGTAGTTACATACTGCAGTTAAGCAGGTGCTGAAATCTTCACCTAAAAAAAATTACAATGCATGAGATGATAGATGGATTTGTACAGTTTGGATTGCCAAGCTACTACTACATCCCACTACCCTGCCCCTGAGATCTGGTATCCAGACAAGATGGATAGGAGAGATGATCTCAAGAAGTTGTAGAATGACCAAAAAGTTTTCTGCTGAAAGGTAGAAAAGGAGATCGCAATGGTTAATAATGAGTCTAACAGCAACATATAGATGAAGTCTTTCTCAAGTGCCTGAAAAACTTCCCCTGTTTGACACAACACTGGCAAAAACATGAGAGTGGACTTCCACAGTGGCTGGGAAGAATTGCTGAGATTTTTATTGTTCGTGCAATTCAATCCCTCTTGCCAGGTGAGTACAGCATTGAGGTTGTCTGCAAGGAAGCTGGTAGTTGAAGGTTTTTATGCAGCTGTTCCTTTAAACAGCTTTGTTACATGTGCCACACACACTCCTTATTCCATTATTTTCTNAGTTTGGCCTGTAAGAATAAATATTTCAAACTTCATCAAATGCAACAATGCCAGTGTAGTAGGCCTGCTGCAAGTACTGAAGCCACAGTTTTTAGTTAGTCTATGTTACTTATAAGGATAGTAGTTCTGTCCGCTGTCCTTGACATATGTGCAGAAAGGCAAGTAGCAGGAAAAGAGGTGGGGTTGCCAGTGACTCATGACCTTGTGGTCTGAGTGAAGAGACATCCACACCTGTTCTCAGCATGTGTCAATTGATTTTATACTGTAGGGCTTTTCTAGGCTGGGGTTTTAATCAGAATATTCTCCAACAGGACCATCCATTTCTGCATTTACTCCAGCAGCTGTTTCTGCATATTCCTGTGTTTCTCAGTACTGTCTTCTGACAATTTCCTATGCTTTTCCCTTTTTTTCATAGAGGCTCCTTTCTTCTTTCTGTTGTCTGATCCCTCTTCAGGGTATGATAATTTAATTAATCTTACTCTAAAGTTATGGATGGTGAGCTGGGCAGGTAAGAAAAGGAATATTAACCTTTGTATAGAGATTTGTCTGTTCTGAAATTGAAAATGCTCCTCAGCGGAAGAGAGTTTGTTTGTTATCATCACTGAGGAACTAGGCAACAGAAAATAATAGTATTATGTCCGTTTCTCCTTGGCAACAATGATGCAAGTTGTGTTTTCATCAGGTTTGGAAAGTTTGTTCCATGGTTTTCACCTCTGTTGCTTCTGTGACCTCACTTCATTCACCTTTGCAAAAAAAAAAACGCCTGTTTCAGGCTTAGGCTGTTGAGTTTGTTGAAGGACTGGAGGTCCTGGAGCAAGGATAGAACAAGGCAAGCCTGCAGCCTACCCTAACACTGGGGGAAAGCTGTAACTTAGAGGCATGTCTCCATCAGGCAGCTTGTTCAGAAAAGAAATAGAGCAACACTCCCTGGGATCATTCTAGCTTTTCTTGGAAATGTCTCACATAGTGAGCATGTCCGCCCTATTATAGCCTAACTATGTCACCTCCCAAGATGATATCATTAAAAACATGTAGTAAGTCATGGAAATGCCCATTGAAGTTGCAAACTAATTTCTATGCTCACCTCTAATTTCCTTCTTTTTTGAACTTTAATAAATTTTCTCTCTTACACTGAAGAGTTACATGGTTGATGTTTGTCTTATGAATAACTTTGAGGGGAAACAAAGGGGAGTGAATATGCCTGGAGCTCTTTTGAAGGCTTTTATCTCCTAACCAACCTTGGTAGTCTTACAGTACAGTAGAATAAATTTAGTTTACAACTGGCTAGATAATTACAAAGATGTAACAAAATATAGCTTCATTCAAATATGAGCATGAATTAGCTAAAAAAAAGCATTTAAATTGTTTTTCAGTTACAGACCTGAAGTTGACTGTTAAAAAAAGATGGTGCTCAATGTAGCGATGATGGAAAAGGAGACAGGAGACAATGGAGGAAACTGGTAAGTCTGCACTCTCAATGGCATTGTGATGTCTTTCGCAGAACTGCGTATCCTGAACAGCTGAAGTCAGGAGTTGTGTGCATTGAGTTCTATTCCTTCGGTAGAGAAATAGACTCAATTGAATAAGGAACAGGCATTACAAGATATTTCAGAGAAAAGAAAAGAAAAATTAACAAGATCAAGACTGGTGTATTTCATTTTCGTAAGTGAGTGAATGTATTGTATGTACTGGTGGCATTTCAGTGATCTTTTTAACAGTAAATTTTGGTATAATTACAATGCAAAAATAAGTGTGAAGATAAAGTAGATGCATGTGTAACTCTGCAAACATACCTGATAATGCATTTCAGTTAAATGCCTACATAATTTCCTTTTCTCTGAAAGGCATAGAAAATGAAAAAAAAATGAAATTCTCCTCAGGTCCCCTGATAAAAGTGAGGCAGAGAATCCTCTAATCACAGGCTTTGAGCTTTCAAATTCAGCCAGAGAACCTTACAGTAGGAATAATGAATCACCTAACGTGTAATTTAATACAAACTCATAGTCTCAAATTATATAGTAAACCGTTACAGAAACTTTTAAGAGATTGGAAAATTCTGCTTGTACTAGTAGCTACTAGTTAGAATCAGTGGAGCAAAACACTGGGTGAAATGTACTTTATTTACTTTGTTCTCATTTTTATGTTAACGTAACTGTTTATATTAGCAATTAATTTTAGGACTAAAGTCTTACGTAGAAATCTCCTTAACAACCACCTTCTTTCAACAATACTTAACGGTATCATACAACCTACAGGCTAGCAATGGACAGGAACTAGTTCAGTTGCATGCAGAAGCACCCTTGGGTACGCTCAGGGTAAGCAATTACTTGTGAGCCTGTAGGTTAGTATCTTCTTTGCCTGCTTCCCTGTCAAGTTCTCAAGGACCAGCTACTCAATATTAACTTTATGTTTACAGTGTCTTTTCTTCTAGCATATAGAGGTAACTCATAGCAAAGTAGCCAACAGACAGATTCAGTTACTCAAAGTCATTTTGGTAATGGAAAGTTGGCCTGATTTCTGGAAAACAGACTGTGAACACTGGTTCCTAAATTTCTGGTAATGTTGTAATGACCTGCTTCTTCTTCAGTGACCAATACCTCCCTGAGCTGTTCTCTGGAAACTGTTTTGAAACTTCTAACATCGTCAGAATACTCTTAGTTAGATTTTGTGCAGTAGATTCTAAGACAGTATCTCAAGCGTGAAGATAGCTGAACTGCAAAAGCATCATCCAGTTCAAATCCTTGTTGATCATTTGAAAATCTGAAGCAAAAAAAATCATTTCAAAGCTATCACAGAGTACACAATAATATATCCTCAGTGGATGTAATCCACTTCTTTCCTCACAGTAGATTATTCTACGATGTTTTGCTATTTTCAACTCATCTGCACATTGTTTTTTAATTTTAACAGGCACAACATAAGTGTTAATGCAATATGTTACATCTATTTTTAGATAGCACGCTTTATTGGGAAAGATGCTGTCTTTTTGTTTGTACCTACATAGCTGCATTACTCACCATGTAGAAATATGAAAAATAGCATAAAATGATTAATTTAAGAGATGATAAAGTAACGACATAAATGCTATAGGAACAAACTCACACATACCTTTAAAAGAGGGTAGTGGTACAGTTGTATTTAGAAATGTTCACTGGCTTCGGAGGCAAACAGAGGCACTTCCAGAAGACATGAGGCCTCTTAAGTTATCATGAAGGATGAAGGAGATGAAATAGGTAATTTACAACAGAGGTAACATTATTATGTCCAAAGGGCAAAATAAGCTTGATTACTGAGATAATCATGCAATCCTATTTCTGCATGTTGCTGCATGAGTAATAGCTTTTGTGGTGGTTTAACAAACAAAGGGCAGCTAAGCTCCACCCCGCCGCTCTCTCACTCCCCCTCCACAGAAGGACAGGGGAAGAAAATACAACGATAATCAGAAAATCTTGCAGGTTGAGTTAAGGAGCAGTTTAATTAAAGGAAAAAAAAAATTAAAAAAAAAAAAAAAGTGAAGTCCATGCAGAAGCAAAAGGAGAAAACTATTATTCTTTACTTGCCATCAGCAAGCAATATTCAGCTACATCTTGGCAAGCAGGGCCACAGTATGCACAGTGGTTGCTCAGGAAGACCAACACCTTCCTAACAAGAGTTCCCCAATTCCCCTTCCCCTTCCCCAGCTTTTATAGCTGAGCGTAACATCACAGAGTAAGGAATATCCCTGTGGTCAGTTTAGGTCAGCTGTCAGGGCTGTGTCCCCTCCGCACCTCTTGCCCACACCCAGCCTTCTGGTCTTTGGGCGCAGGGCATGGAGAGCCAGCCGTGATGCTGTGCCAGCACTGCTCTGCAGCAGCTGAAACGTTGGTGTGATATCAATGCTGTTCTAGCTAAAAGTGCAAAGCACAGTATTATGTGGGCTGCTGTGGGGAAAGTCAACACCATCCCAGCCAGACCCAGTACAGCTTTTTATATTCTGTAAGAGCAGTAGGGGAAATGCTGTAGTCAAAATAGCACTGGGTGTATTTGTATTTGAAATGACCTGCATCAATAAGAAATTGTTTGCTTGTGATGCATTTGAATTTTTTTACAGGCCTAGAACAGTAAATAACCTTAACTTGACTCACATGTGCCACATGCAATTATTGTGGAAAAACTAACATGCAGTAACTTGCACCTGCTTGTGACTGGCTCATGACCTGCTCTGTCATTATTGTATATCATATGGTATCTTCAGCACCATCTGAGAAGTGCTAGGAACTGCATTTCTGTGTGAGAGCGTGGGCAGAAGACTGAAAATGTAGGCAAAGGCGCAGGGATTTATAGTCTGGTTTGGAGAGATGGAATATGATGAGGAGATGGTAGAAATGTAGACCAGAAGGAAGGAGATGTAGAAGTGGGAGCACTCTAACAAGGTGTAATATTGAAAGGCCTCATGACAAGCAGGTCCATGCAGCATTCTAGCTCACAGTACACCTAAATCCAGCCAACAGGGGAAAGATACTGTGATCCTCTGACCACAGTCTCCCAACAGAATGCAAATAGTAAAATTGTAAGGAATTAGATAAACACAAGAAACAAGCCTTGTAACAAGTGACTTTTTCAACTGATAATGAGTGCACCTTGCTGGCAAATTGCTATGGCTCTAGCACAGGTTGTAAGCATCAGGGCCTTGGGTGCTGACTCTTAGGAGTCATGCCCATGCCTGGCTGTGCGTCCTGCTGACGTGGACCCTGGCCCTGGCCAGTGTACATGACTACCCAGTTTGACCTCAAACCTCCCTGTTACTATGGTCTGGTCTGGTGACCTTCGTGGACTACCTGATCGTGATCACCATCGCTGCACCTGACCCTGACTTGCTTACTCACAGTTCTGGCCTGATCTACACCTCCTCACCACAGACTTACTTGGTCATTAGGACCAAGTATGACCTGGCTGGTGAGGCACTGCCCAGATGGCCCTAGGATCCCAAAAGAAAAATCTCTGGGGCTGACAAAGGTGCTTTAGACAGCATCACCCAATTGTTCCCTATAATTAGGACTTTTCCAGTGAGAGGCCCACTAAAATTTGAGCTTTCAAGTTCTTTGGTTTGGAGGAAGATAATGATGAATTTTATTGTTCCAGGAGGAAAATTTAGGGTAATTTAAATGAACGACAAATGACACAGTTGCAGGTACAATAAATACCAGTCAATTAACATGGGAATAATTTTACTATTTGAAGCTAATGACTATTTGTGTGACTTAGCTATGCTACATCCTTCACCTGTCCCATAAACTGAGGTTGTCTGCTCTAATCCTCCCAACGTCCCATAGGCTACAGTGGTGGGGTTTGAGTTCCAAATTATTCTCCATAATCTGGAGGGCTATATTCTTCCTGCTTTTAATAAGGGCTAAGACTGATATAATCACTCTGGGACTTTGCATAAAGTCATATGAAGCTATTGGGTAATCAATGACTTACTCAATTTTTGAGTTGATTAATTGTTACTATGACTTCTGCAGAAAGGGAACTGGTAAGCTACCAGAAGAGATGAGCTATAGTTTCAAGTATGGGCAATTACACATTTAGAAAGGACAAAGCTAGAGACGCTTTGAGATAAACAGCAAAACAATCAAAAATCATTGTAAAAAAAATCACCCTGTCCTAAGCAACAACTTCACTGCCATAACTAGCATGAAGACCATTCAGACAATTCATATTTGCCTTTTTTTTTTCCCCGTTCCAGTCTCTGCACGAATGAGGGCCCGCAGCTGGGGCACTGTTTTTTGCCAGTATCCTCCAGTGTGCAGAGCAGGCTGGTGTATTTGGGCCACCTAGCAGCCCAGCTCCCAGACTAGGCCAGCAGAGTTGGTGGCCCTTCCGCAGCAGAGCCGCTGGCGGGGCATGCCCAGGGCAAATGTGCGTACTGGTGTCCTGGCCTCCCCGGAGAGAGCTGCATGCAAGCCTTGGGGGGTACTGAGTGCCATGTGCTAATGTCTTGTGGGTTATAAGGAGGTCATCTGGCCATGTTGCATACTGGAAATGTAACAGACACAGGATCATCCAGACAGTGTTTTGAGAAACTCTGAGGAGTGCTATAAAGGCTGGACACTTGCAAGGATTTTCCTCCTATACTGAACACACCTGAGAGTCAGGGGTTATGGCCTCACATGTTGCAGAAGGTCAGCTACAGATATAAGCATTAAGTCCAGGCAAGAGAGAAGGTCTGGTAGAACTTGCTCTGCCAAGAATAAGCTGTGAAAAAAACCACCAATCTGTAAAAATCCAGACCTAAAGCTATTTACTACATAATTCTGGTACAAGTAGACAACAGGGAGTGGAAAAAGCATAACAGAAAATTATAGGGTGCTAGTGATCTCATCTAAAATCCTGGAAATGTTTCTAAGCTTTAAATTTGCTGTATTACCTGGTTTTCTTGTTAGGCTATAAAAATAACACTAAAAGCTTGGCTGAAACTTCATAAAACATCATGTTGTTTAAATGGCACTTACCTGACTCTCCAGCTTGCTCCACGCTCCAGCAGAGTTTTGCGTTGGCTGCGCTGTCCCCAGCATCCTGCCTCCTGGAACATTACTCAGAACAGCACAGAATCTGGATTAGGCAAGTACATTGTAGGACCTAGATGTGGAAAAATAAGTATATTCAATGTTACAGTAAAGCTCTGAGTGGCTCTCAGACCATCTGTTAAGAGCATTCAAACCAGGAAGTTGCTGAAATTTCGCAAGTAACTTTTTCAAATGACAAACACGAGACGTGTCTTTTCGTAAAGGCTTATTTTGCTCTAGATACTAGAGACTCATCTTACACTGTCATCTTTGAATGCTGCAGTATAAGAGAGGGAGGTGCCCTTGGAAAATGTATATTGTCATCAAAGGATAATTTTTTTTGTAACTTCTGATGACAATCAGAACAGAAGTTGTAGCCAAATTAGCTTGTATTAAAGTCATTAACATCGGTATAATTCTGTGTTTCATAAGGGGCTGGAAGAGTTCCCCTAATTACTTCAACACAGCATGACAATTGCTTTTAATAGTTGCCTTTCATGTAGATACAATACAGTCCAGCTATGCAATTTTACTTCCGTTCTCCCCTTTTTTATAAGGTAAATTAAAAGAGAATAAATGAGTCAAACCATATGGAAGCAAGGTCAGATCAGCAGCAATCCACTATGCCACCTTCTTTTAAGCAGTATTTTTGCAGTAGGTATCGTGGCAGCTAACTAGCTTATTCCTTTTTTTATTACCTTTTTACAGATGAAACAATAAAATCTGACTAGAACATTTTCCTTCTCTTTTAGAATTTTTTTCTAGATTCGCTTTCAAGTCTTGCAGGTGTTGGGGTTGGAGAAATAAGCAATTTGTTTTGTTCAGACAACAGATTTTGTATTCATAGCAAGACCTTGAAGATATACAGCAGAAAAGGATGAAGGTACTTTGACAGCACAATTTATCTGGATATTAATATTTGTATTTTTGATAAAAGCAGTCCCAACATAATCTGCAAGAAAATGTCTCAAAAGCTACTCTTTTATGTACTGTTTTCCATATTGTACAAATGGCCTGTGAACTAACAGAGTCTGATTTTCTGCTCATTTGTCTCATAACTGAACATGGTTCCTGATATTTAAGCCTGACTTTAGCTTTCCAGACTGGAAACTTACGGGACAGGGTGATGGGGAAGGCTCTTAAACTCTGCTTGTGTAAACAGGGCAGTCAAGAGTCTACCAGAAGTACCTGTGCACTTATGCATGCAGCCTTGGGAAAGAGGCAGGAGGGACTGGCAGTCCACACACAGCCACAGGGCAATGGCCTTACTGGCATTAAGGAGATGTGGTGGGACAGCTCACATCACCAGAGTTCTGTGATGGCGGGATGCAAGCTTGTAAGGACAGATGAGCAGAGAAGACCAGAGGGCACATGGTGCTCCTTGCATAGGAATGGCTCGAGCACAAGGAGCTGTGGTGTACAAGGAGTGTGAGACCTGACAAAAGGAGGAACCCAGCATGTGGACTTGATGGTGAGTGTCTGCTACAGGATGTGTGATCAAGGAAGTGGATGAAGCCGTCTTTAAATAAATGGAAAATGTCTTGCAATTGCAGATCGGATCCTGATGGGATACTTAAAATACCCAGCATCTGATGGAAAGTCAAGATGAAGGGCGCAAACAATCCATGATGTTTCTAGAGTGGTACTCCACATGCTGTGTCTGGAGTACTGCGTACAGTTTTGGCCTTGCTGTACAACAGAGATTGACAAACTGAAAAGCCTGCCACTAAAATGGTTTATGGGCTGAACACAGGCTGAGGGACTTGGGTTTCTGCAACATGGAGAAGAGAAGGCAAAGAGGATCTAATTGTTGTTTTTTTTTCCACTACATAAAGAGAGGTTATAGAGAAGACAGATTCAAACTGTTCCCAGGGGTGCACAGTGAAAGAACTGGAGGAAACAACTACAACTGCCCCTCGGACAAGACAAGGGAAACCTGACTAGGTACGAGGAAGAAAATTCTCAGTGATGGCAGTTGTACAGTGAAGGAAGCTTCACAGAGAAGTTGTGAAAGCTCCATCCTCAGAGGTATTCGAAAATCAGCCAAACCCAGAGCAACCTGCTCTAATATTGAAGTTAGCCCTGCTTTAGGTGGGAGGCTGGAAGAGATGACCTGAAGATGCCTCTTCCAATGTAAATTATTCAATGAAATTAGGCCTTGAATTAAAAAATAATGTGGTGGAGGAGGGAGGCAGAAATATGCAAACATGCACAGATGTGTGATTGAATAAGCATTATTTTCATAGGAAATTAAGTTAAACACTGATAATTTCAAAGGTATGGGCTGGAGACCCAGTCCTATTTCCATATATGTAAAGGGGCTATTGCCTACAGTTTTGTTAGGGCCTTCTGCAGCTGGTTCTCAAACAATAAGACTGGTTCAGTTGCTTTTTTTTTGGTCAAGCTGAAATTGTTAGAGTTGAAATTTCCTACACTGAGTGACTTCTTCAGGCTAGTGATTTTCTTTTAAGTCCCTTCAAGAGTAGTTCAGTCACTTCCAAAACCAAATGAGCAAAAATAGGCATTTTTCTCTGATACTAAAGCAAATGTGTATAACCTTTTAATTAAAGCTGTGCTTTTTAGTAATGTGTTCAAGTTTGGCAGCCTAGAAAACCTGCACAAAGTTGGCCAAGTCATGAGTGGCTTAGTTTACATAATTACAGAAGAGATTTGTTGGCACTGAGTATTTGGTCTCCAGCAGTCTCTTCACAATGAACGTACTCTATCTCAGAGCTTCAGAGGCAAGCAGAAATTTTGATATAAAAAAAGACTTCCTGCAGGAACAATGTGGTTAAGGAACACAAATCAGTGATGCTGCTTGTAACACAATAGTGGAGTTTGAGTAACATAACTGAATGGATGGCACAGATAAGAATTAAGACAGGGTGGAGGTGAAAGGAAGGAGGAAAGGTTTGTTGTAACTGAAGTGGGAGGATTTATGGACACTAAAGTGTGTTCTTCTCCAGAAATTGAAACTGAATCCTTTGCTCATTGCCTTCCCATAAATTCATAACTTAAAAAAGGTATTAAATTTTTAATCACAGTATGATGTAACAATTTCCTTTTTCTCTCACAGGATTTCTGAATAGAACGGATTCTGTTTACTGCACAGACCAAACTCCTGAAGGAGCCTGTATCAAGGTCCTCATTTGAGAAAAAGAAAGATGTGTACAAAAGGAGGCAGATTACAGACAGAAAAGCATGGGTTTGATGTCAAGAGCAGTTGCAGCCCCAGGCATTCAGGACAGAGTCCTGTCCCTGCCTTCATCTCTCCATCTGCATGTGATTTGGGCAAATTCCTTAATCTAGACTTTTCACAAATGTTAATCATTTTCTGAGTTCCCTCCTACACAAAATCTTGATTTTAAGTTGCTTTGTGTATCTGGCCATAGGATGAGATGCCTCATGCTCCCCAAGCATATATTTCTAGTCCTTATAGTCAGCTAGCTCAGACGGAGGTTTTTCCAGTGCAAATGGCTACAGTTTGAAGAAATGAGTGCCCACTACAGAGCTTAATTCGAAAAAACATTGAGTTATCACAGCTTCAACAGAATACACTGGGGGCTGTGTATGCATACAGACAATCATAGGGAATGGTAAACAGTCTTTTAAAAAAAAATTCATCTCCAGGTATAACATACTAGACCCCAAATCATTAGGTTCTTCCAATCTTTTTCCATTTATAAAATAAAACTCCTATTTCTTTATCCTTCAGAGTTTTTGAGAAAATGAACTAATTTATGTTCGAGAAGCAACTTGATACTGTAGTGCTGAGTGTCATAAAGGGCGAGCAAAAAAAGGTAAAATTAATTATTCTGCATTTACAGCACATGGCAAGGAATGTCCAGCAAATCAGACATGGGGGCATACGAAAGAAGAATATCTGCTTTTTCTATTTTAGATATGTATATATATATATATTATAGTCAGGGTACAATCACATTTCTTGTGCCCGTGTAACTAATTACTGTATTATAAGATGCAGCGGAACTTAGGCTATAGACATTTTAAAATTAATTTTAAGAGATTTAAAATTAAATAAAATGAGTAGAAGAAAGCTGTAAGCTGCCAGGCAGCATGTAAACCCCAATCCATTTGACTTTCGCCATCACCAGTGTCTAGTGTTGGTTATCGCAGGCCCAGCTCAACTCCTGGAATCTCCAGGCTGACTGAGAATAGGGACCAGTGCAATCCCAGATGGGCTCGCAGTGCCACTTTCCTTCTCATCCCCCTTGCTGCATGTTGGTGATCTATGCTGCATGTAGCAGTCCTGAGTACAGCTAATTATGTTAGCTGTAGTATCAGAGCTAATCTAGCCTCAGGAATACGACACACTATTTGATCTACTTACCCTGCCAAGAAGCAGCATAAAGAGAAACTCCACCTAGCAACTACAGCATTACTGAGGTACACTTGAGCAAGGAAGCAAACCATACTTTCTGTTTTCCACTACAAGCTACACAGATGAACCTGTGAGAGGTTACTGTGACTCCCATTCCCATGTTCTTAAAAGCACATTACCTGCACTCGGTTTTAACAGGTATGCAGACGTCTATTTTTTTAAAATACTTTGATGCAGCCTAATATGACATTCAAGCTGGGAATACATAATTCATAGAATCACAGAGTCATCTAGGTTAGAAAAGACCCTCAAGATCAAGTCCAACCATCAACCTGACCTACCCAGTGAGTCCCATCTCTGAACCATGTTCCTTAGTGCCACGTCCACACATCCCTTAAATAGGTCCAGGGGTGGGGACTCTACCACTTCCCTGAGCAGCCTGTTCCAATGGTTGACCACCCTCTCCATGAAGAAATTCTTCCTAATGTCCAGTCTAAACCTCCCCGGTGCAACTTGAGACCACTTCCTTGTGTTCTATCACTTGTTGCCTGAGAAAACAGACCAACACCCTCCTCTCTTCAACATCCTTTCAGGTAGCTGTAGAGAGCGATGAGGTCTCCCCTTAGCCTCCTCTTCTCCAGACTAAACAGCCCCAGTTCCCTCAGCCTGTCCTCATAAGTCTTGTTTTCTAGTCCCTTCACCAGCTTTGTTGCTCTTCTCTGCACACGCTCGAGCAACTCAATAACCTTCTTGTAGTGAGGGGCCCAAAACTGAACAAAGTATCTGAGGTGCAATCTCTTCAGTGCCATGTACAAGGGGACAATGACTCCCTAGTCCTGCTGGCCACACTATTTCTGATACACTATTTCCATCGACCAGCACCCCCAGGTCCTTTTCTGCCGGGCAGCTTTCCAGCCACTCTTTCCCAAGCCTATACCACTGCATGTGGTTGTTATGACCCAGGTGCAGCACCTGGCATTTAGCCTTGTTGAATGGCATACAATTGGACTCAGCCCATCGACCCAGCCTATCCAGATCCCTCTGCAAAGCCTTTCTGCCCTTAAGCAGATCAACACTCCCGCCTAACTTGGTATTGTCAGCAAACTTACTGAGGGTGCACTTGATACCGTCATCCAGATCATTGATAAAAGCATTAAATAAAACTGGCCCCATGTCTGAGCCCTGGGGAATGTCACTGGTGACCAGCCACCAAATGGATGGAACTCCATTCATGATGACTCTTTAAGCCCAGCCATCCAAGTAGTTCTTCACCCAACGAACTGTATACCTGTCCAAGCCATGAGCAGCCAATTTCATCTGGAGAATAGCGTGAGAAACAGTGTCAACCACCTTAATAAAATCGAGGTAAACAACATCCATAGCTTTTGCCTCATCTACTAAGCAAGTCATCTTGTCGTAGAAGGAGATCAAGTTAGTTGGGCAGCACCTGCTTTTCATAAACCCATGCTGGCTCCTTCTCATCACTCAATTGTGCCACGTGTGCCATGTGAGAGATTTGGGAGAGATTCAGTATGGCTTACACAAACAGATATAACTATTTTTGAAAGAACATGCTTATGCCGATACCTTTTTCTCTTAGAAGCAGGTTGGTGGCAGTAACCAGCTTCAGCTTTCAGATGTCAGGAGCATAGACTTCCATATTCCTGCAATACCTCTCCCTAGTCCTGGAAGGGCAGGTAAGGTTCCTACTTCCCATTCTAGGGAGACAATGACGCTTTGTCACTTACCTGAGGTACAAGCAGGCACCACTGGTACAGGTGCTATAATTCTTAACTAGCCAATGCAGCATCAAGGAAGGCCAGTGAGTTCATGCCTAATTTTCCATCATGTTGGCTACATAATTGGTAGTTTGTTAATAATATTTAACAGCATATTAACTGTTAATATGGCATATAAGATATGTGGAGTGAAATCTTGTCAGTGTTGTTATCCCTTTACATAAAATGGGTCTTCTACTGGATCAGTTGTTGCAAGATCATTAACTCAAAAACAGCACCGTCATATTTTGTATCTGCACATACAGGATTTGACGGAGACGGTAACCTGACATTACCAATGTGCTTAAGTCCTTGCCCCAGCATAGACAACAAACTTCTCCACACCATCCTGGACTGTTTTTTAAACTTTAGGGAAGAAAATTACTAAGCACTTGTCATTCTCAGCCTTCTGGCAGAGACTGCAGCCAGGGAAAGGTGCAGTGGGAGCCATTATTGGCTAGCTATTCATAATATCCCTTTACTCAAAAAATAAATCACAGCCAGTAAATTTGTTTCACTTGTATTTTTATTTACAAAAAGGCACTTTTTTATTTTAAAAAGTCATCCTAAATGTATGATAAATTCTAGTCATCAGTGGATTGGTTTAGCAGCTTTGCTGCATTATAAGATTTTTAACGATCATAGGGTCAACCCTTCTAGTCTAAAGGTATTTTTATAAAGCAGGCTTCTAAAAACAGTTCCTCAGTGGGCAGAAATAATCAGACATTTTTTTGGTAAAGAGTTTTTGAGCATTAACACTAAGGTTAATTGTTAAACTATTAAACTATAGTTTTTAATTTATAGCAGCTATAGTGGCAACAATGTCTGAGTGATCACCCTTTGCTACTATTATAGACCTACTTCATCTATTATAGCATGAAATACTGTAAGATGGTTTGTAACAATGCGTGTATCTTGTTACCTGCTGATAATAACCTATCAGCAAGAACAACAGTTTAATTACATAGTACATCTCCTGCTGGCAAATAACTGGCTTTCAAATATTTCTGCTGGTCTTCACTAATTTCTTTGCTTAAAAAAAAAAAAAAAAGAATCAATCTCTTGATTTTACCTTGATTTTACACTGGTACATTAATTTATGAATGGAAGACAGAAAGCTTTTATTAGCTGCTGAGGTGCCTGAATTCTCTGTGTTGTCATCATGATATAAAAAACTAGCCCCATCTACCCATGAATCGTGATGGACGGTGAGCAACAATTCCCAGAGTACTGATCAGCTACAGGATGTGGAACAAGCCCCAGCCCAGACCTCTCACAGAGATATGCAGAATATTATCTAAAAGGTGGCCCTCAGCCCTGGGTAAGAGGGATCTTTGCTTACACTGACACAGTACAGACAAGTTGGATGAAATTATGTCTTTCTGCAATATTTCTTCCTTCAGATTAATTCTAAGCATGTGATTGTAGCACCAGTCTTGGGAACAGCACTGGCCCAGTAAGAGCAGAAGAACCTTCAGTACTCAAGAACCTTTGAGATGGGCACAAGCAGCTAAGGTTCATTGTTTGGCACCAAAACAGTGAGAAGGTAAATTGTTCTGGGATTAAAGATATAGAATTGGAGGTCCTTTTGCCTATGAAAGAATAATCTGTGTTTAGGTACTGGGGACTTGCAATGTAGTTCTATCCCTTTGAACTTCTGCTCAAAAAGGACTTTTGAGCAAATATTCTCATGTGGACCCATTAACAGTCCTTTCTGCCAAAGTCTGGTCTTTGCAGAGACAAATATGCCAGCTTGTTTGCAAATATGTCAATGTTTATTCCTGGAGTCAACTCCTGTCCTAACAAAGTCTGTAGAATGGGAATCAGAAATCTGGACTGAGTGAGAATAAAGAATAAAGAATTTGGGAACTACTTATAGAAAACTAACATCCTGCTTCACATACATATCTCTGAGTAATAAATAGCAGATAATAAATAACAGATAGTAGGGACTTCCCCTCTCCATTTCTGAACAATTTTCAAACTTGAGAAAAAAACACACTAAAAGAGGGGAAAGGCGTATGTCTATGATTTAGAAGGCAGCCTAGTGACTGACAAACACAAAAGGCAGCTGTTTGCCATCCCAAACAGTGACATGTTTGCCTGCTACCTCTTATTATTCCCCAGGTAATCCTCAGTAGCATATTATTTGCTAAAATTTCTCATTGAGAGCCAGGAAGTATTTATAGATTTGTAACAACACCTTGGATTTCCATTTTCAGGCACAGTATGTTTAACCATGTCATGACGGCCAGTGGAGATAACATCATCACTGCTTGTAATGTATCTATGACAGTGATATGGAATAACTTTTTTAAAATGCGGTATCTTTACAGATAATATATCATAAAGTTGTAATAGAAAAATAGCTAGGTTTGCCTTATGCAGATTAGGAGAGTCAGAATTTAACAGCCCCTAAATATAATTCCGATTTGTCCTAAAAGACTTGATAGATAAAATATTGTTGTTATTAAGAAAGCAACCCAAAAAGCTGCTATCGTTTACTAAAATATACTGTTTGGGGATTCTGCAGAAAACTAAGACATGTAACTGCTTAGAGCTTAAAGGCTATATATGTGTAAAAACAATTGTGCTGCACCCCTTTTGCATTTTTCTGTGTAAAGTCACTGCAAATTATGCCAGCTGAGAAGAAAGTAAAGAAATAATACTCTTGAAAATCAGAAATATTTTAGCATGCATGTGTAGTGAATGGGCATATTTGAGTTGTTCTTGTTTTGACTAACACTATACGTTTAGTCTAGAGAATTGGTAGCATATTATAAGAATTGTTAGTGCATTATAGTGATGTAGTTTAAATAATCTTAAGAATGACTATCCATTATGAGTTTACAAGTGTACAGAAAGGCCTCCTGAAAAATATGAATGCAAGGGTATTCACTGTCCTTGGTTTTAGGTTCTACTGATGGCACAGTGATGAAACAAAGGGTATAGCAACAAGACCTGGTCATGTAGAACAGCAAGAGGGGTAAGAATAGGTACTTATGCACAGACTAACAAGTTTGTTCCAATGACTAAGGTTGGGCTGCTGTGCTTTACCGATTCCTGCAAGTGATACCCTCTGCTAGCTTCTCCCTGCAGAAATTATCTACTTTACACCATAAAGCACATTATTTTGATAGAACAATGCATCTCACAGAGGACCTGTTCCCAGATTCTTCTCCTCCTTGCTGTGCTACATGCATAAAGCTGAGCCCTCTGAGTACAGTGGAGGGAAACATTGGGCTGTGAGAATTCTGCACCTGACAGTAGGAAGTTTGTATTAAGTGTATTACTGACCACAGCCTGGAAGATGTTTGTCTTCTTGCAAAGCCAAGTAACTGAAAGCTGAAGTGAGATGGGACTTTTCACTCTTCAGAACAAATCCAGCATTATATTATTCATACTACCCAATTGCTTCACATCACCCTGTATCTCTGTCCTATGTGATCCTTCTCTACTTTCAGAGAAGGTCAGGGATGCCTTAGAATGGATCTGGCCATAATATTTTTTTCCCTAGGGAATTCAAACATTTTTAAAGGCAGTAGGATATAGAATCTTAAACTCTGAAGAGCTGAAAAAGCTGACCTTTACTGTTTGAGTCTGCAGAGCTAAAGTAATTGTGAGACTATAAAGTCATACATGTTCTTAGAGTTCAGGACAGTCCAACAGGCTTCAAAGGAATAAATTCGATACCTCCATTTGTTTAAAAAGATAAGTGGATCTATAATTATGTATCTCATTCCAAGATAAAATAGCTGAATGATGTCTTTCCATTTATCTAGCACATGTCAAATAAATTGGTAACTGTAAATAGAAATAAACACATTCATAATGGGCAAAGGATTTGCTGTGCTATTGACTTTTGGAAAGTATAGCAAAACATACTGTAGTAATTATAATCAGGAACTTGTTTTGCAATATCAGACTCTGTTAAGGGTAAGCAGCACAAATATACCTGCTGTATACAGAAGGAATCATAAATGTCATTTTTGTGCACAGTAAGGAGGATTTCCTATTACTGGCTTTTACAGAAGTAGTTTTGTGGGTCTTGAAAATACGGTCCTTCACAAGTTCCTCCCCTACATGTCCTTTTCCTCTTTCCTTTTGATTTCTTTAGGCATAAAGTGTTATTTTAACAGCAGACTCATAAATGCAATCGCTTAGTTGGCTTACTAACGAGATAATACTTCCCTAGTCTATTATCAGCTCCTGTGTCTCTGTATCACCATTTTCAGTAGTATTCTGCTGGACTGCAATTTTCAGTTCCCTGCCTACATTCAATGTTCTTTCAAGAGTATACACTAAGATGGTAAGTAACTTTTCTCCCAGCCTTTTATCTCTGTCCTTGCTATGTTCACTAGTCTCACAGAAGTGTCTTTGTTTTCTCCTCATTTTTGCTTTGTGAGTTTGTTAGAAAACAGTGAAAAATTTTCACTGGCTAGCACCGATTTTCCATACTTGCTAATGTCTCTCATACAGCAGAAACAGTGAAACAGGCACCAGATAGGAAGTTAAATGTAATTCTTAAAGTATACCTTCTACATTTAAAATAACTCTTATATGACAATTTAAAAAAATGTTAAATAATTGGAAACTAAGCAGTATGAATTCCCTCATCCTTTTAATATGAGAAAGGAAGAAAAAAATGCAAGAGGATGTTAAAATTTGTAAAATACTCACAGGTCTCGGAAAAGCTGTGCAGCAAGTTGGCACAGAAGTTAGGATAAAGTTTGCACTAGCGACAGCACCGAATGCTCCACCCCCTTCTCCATTCTGTTTTACTTTCAGTTGTTATATAATAATTTAGAACTATGTTTGTACCTAATACACTGTGGAAATTATTCTCACCACAAAAAGCAGATAGTAGGGATCTCTCATCTCCGTTTCTGGAGGATGAAACAAACTTGGGGGGGGAGACGAGGGAGGGGGGTGGAGAAAAACAACGTGGGGAGAGGCATGTGTCTCCGATTTAGAAGGCAGGCAGACGACTGACAAGTATGAACAGCAGCTGCTTGTTGTTCTGACCAGCAAAAGTTAACGCACGCGACCTCTTACAGTTCCATAAAGGGAAGGAAGCACACAGTTTGTGCCCTCCTCTTTGCACAGTACCCTCCACCTTTGTAGCTTAAGTGTATTCTCCCAACCAGACCTCGGAAGACTTGCTTAATTTGGAAGTAAAAAAATGTAGCTTTTTGCTCCTCTTCTCAGCAGCCTGAATAGTATTCTATCGGGGCAGCCACCACAGGAGGGAAAGAGAAGTTGCCTTTTGAGGCAACACCAAGAAAGGGCACAGCCATGGGTAACGGCTGCCAGAACAGAGAAGAGCTTCTCGGAAAGGGACAGAATCTAGCTTGCTGAGGGATGACAGGGAGAGAGGTGTCCCTGGGCACAGGTGACATCAGAAGTGTATCCTTATAAAGAGCTGAAAAAATACTGTGTGAATTGCACTGAACTCAAAAATTGTGGATTTTAGCCATTAAGGTAAGTGTGTGTTTAGTGCCTATGATAACCACAGGGCACGGCAGCTGTAATTGTGAAGTCCTGTGTAGACATCTCATGACGAAAAGCCTTTCTACCGTGAACTAAACTTAAAGTCCTGAAGACGAGGCCTGGTAGCTTTAGGAGTGCTCTCAGGTTTCCAGGCACCATCACTTAACTATGTAAAGGCCATGCACTCCAGAGGCAACAATGAAAATGGTACTTCCTATCTGTGCAATCTTCTTTTTGTCCCCTTCTGCATCATTCTGGGTGCTGGTTATTATTCTGTGTGTGTCACACACTGTGAGGTGGTACGAATATTCTGCAGCTAAATGGGAGGGTTTTAACAGTGGACCTGTCTCCTAACTGAAGAAAAGATGAGCTTCTAGAGTTGGGTGTTTCCTTCTTGTTTCTCAGTGAAATAACATTTTTTCAGGAACAGTATTTATAAAACCTGATGAACAATACCAGACAGTTTCCTGTGCTGGGATATTCTATTACAGCCAGATTCAGAAAGTATACATACGTAAGGCCCTAAATAAGGCTTCTGCATCTTGAACGACTGTCATAACAGAAAGAAATAGGGACTGGAACTGTTTCCAGAGAGCAGTTCTAGATGGCTGCATGACAAATTCATTGCATGAGACACCTTGCTGCCACTTTTCAGTGCCCCTGCACACTGTATCCTGTGGTCCAACACTTGGGTCCAGAGTCTGTTCTGCAGAGAAGGCACTAAAATGAAATGCAGCCACGCTGATTAGCTCCTGTACAGGATCTGATTCAGACCACTGCAAAGGACCTTACAGTACTTTAACACAAGACAAAAGGGCAGAACTCACAATTTCATGCTCTCCTCAGGCTCTTGGCTTTCTCACATGACACTGTATCTGTGTGGTCAGTGTATCGTGGTCCTTGAAGTCTGTCTCAGTATAGAGGGTTAATAACACTATAAGCAATTTTGCAGACATGGGAGGTGAAATCTGCCCCCAGTGGCAGCTGTTGGAAACCTGGACAAGATTTGAAAGAGAAAATAAAAGTACAGACTTGGCTGGAATTCTTGCTGTGACAGAGTACAAAAATGCAAGTGAAAAGGAGGTACCAGCACTGCAGGAAAAAAAAACACCAGCCTAGAGGAGTATTTAAACCAAAGGAACATACTCACTTATTAACTGTCTTGAGATTAAAGGCACTTTTTCTAAGACAAAAGTGGTCATAAACACTTCTGTTTCTTTCAGCTTACTCTGACTTTTTCCAAGAATTAGAACAAATAATTTCACATATACTTGTGTGTATGTGTATTTGGACTTGGAATCCCAAAGTCTCTCTTATTTGTAACTTTTCAAAACTGAAAGAAAATAGATTTTCTTCTCTTTGTCTTTGCTTTTTCATGTGATAGCTTTGCTATACAATGATTTGTCAGAATTTTCTCACTTAGGAAAAATTTATAAGCAAACAGCCAAAACCAAGCAAACAAAGTTTTAGGTATTCATGAATTTTATTCTGTCAGAAAAGGGGAAAAATCACTCATTTCATTTTTTTTAAATCACTTTCCAAACAATTTCCTTTAAACACTGCGAAACAGAAACACTGTATATGCAGTAGATTTGTTTATTTATTGACAAACTCTGTGGGTTTGTTCTTGTGTTGAGAACTATTGTTTGCTGGCATTTCTGAGGTTAAAATATATACTTTTGTAGATTAACATAAAAACCATTCCTGAACATTACAGTAGTTGTACATAAAAATAATGCAAGTGTCAATATGTATTATGCTACAATAGGGTTGCAATACCACCTGCACTCCCTCAACATTTTTGTCTCATTCTTTTTCTTAATTACACAAAAATGTGTTTCCTAATTACACAGGGGATGTTTTATAGTCATCTAAATGCTACTAGCCATATCAAGGTGTTTATTTATAGCATAAATAATTCTTATAGTCTCCTACAAGCAAAATATCCCCTTCTAGTTTATGCAACTTTCATTTGTAGTGGACACAGACTATTTGGCAAGATATTGGCAATTACTCTCACTAATGAGCTACTAAATTGTAATTTAGTATTCTAAATGCAGTGACAAAGAATGTGAATGACTTAAATCATGCAAACAGTGAAAACAGATATATGAATGTCATTTTGAAAATAAAATGGGATAACTGTCAATTCGAACATGACCGTCCTGATTTGAAGCAATACCACCCAAACTTTTTGTGTGGCTTCACAACAGCCAACAACAGGTTTGATTTTGTTGTATTCTTAAAAGTTTGCCCATAGTCTTGTGAAATGAATTCCTTTGAAATTGGTGTTAGTTCTGTCACTATTTACCAGGGGAGCAAAATGGAGCCCCAGAAATCACTACAGGAGCAAAAGTGAAGAAGTGGGAAAGAAAAAGACTCTTCTGGAGCAATGAGGTGTGGATGATAACACAGAAATGTTGGATTTTCTGGAGGTAGTCTTGAAAAAAAGGCAGTTCTTGCAGAGTCAAATCACTTCAGGAAGGTACCCAACTAACTCATCTCAGACCCAGCATTCTTTGGTAAATTTCCAAATGCTTGAAAATGAGACAGTGCCATTCTTTTCTCACATACTGTCTCAGTATCAGCTCCTTTCAGAACCCAGTATTGAAATGGAAGCCTTCTGATAAGAAATGTGCGTTGATAAGATATTATGCTTTGATAAGCATAATGATTTTATTTTAAGCTGAATTCCAAAATGTTTACAGTCCATGAAACCAAATGTGCAGGCAGATGCAGAGGGCAGTATTTGCAATTTGAATCATGTCTCTTCCTGATGTGATTGATTTCTTTCTGCAGGGCTGAACTACCACACCCTCAATTATCAGCCTCATGAATTACTGCATAGGAAAATGAAAGAACAATTGATTTCTTCCTCTGAAAGAGTGGTACAACTTTAGCTTCCCCCTCTCCCAGTGTGGCAGCCAGTGGAGCTAACTCAGGAGGAAACAGCCTTCTGCTTCTGAGGAGTCACGTCCCAGTCATACTGTTGGCATTCATCATTACTATATGCCAAAAGCTGGGGCATTTAAGCCAAGGTGAGTTCTGATCATATCATAGTGATAGTAGCTAGTAGGAGAGTGCCTTAGTCCTGAGTAAGAGAGGACCGAGGGGAGCTTGTATGATGAGGAGCTTAAGTAAATCTGTCTTTGGTATGTGCTAGGAAGGTATATTTCTTTAAGTTATAATCTTCAACAGATCATACACACAACTGAATTTGGGAACTGTCATACACCAGTTCTGTAACAACACATAAACCAATATGCATGTCTGTAATAACTATATGGCAGAGTTATTGCTGTAACAGAACATGTAATATGCTAAACTTGTTACTGGGTGGGTATGTGTGCCTTCTGGAAATCTAGGCATTTCTGCTTCATGGTTGGTATAGCACTTTAGATAATCTGTCTCTTTTTTATTATATTGTATTACATTATAATGTGTCCTAAATTATAGACTCTTCAGATTAGTTATTAAAAGCTTCTGGCATCTCATAAATGCTATTTAACTTCTAGACACATCTGGAGAGAGATTAATATTCCACCTTTCAGAAGCATGCATAGTATTTCTGGCAAGCTATAATTCATCAACTATTGCCATTAAGTATGAGCTATTCCTATTTAAAGAGACAGTGTTTCCAAGCAAAATCATATCAGTTGCTAAGTTAGCAAAACCAAAACAGAGGGAAAGGCATTTAAGGCTTAAAAAAGAGTAGGAGTATGTTTCTGAATCTGTGAAAAAAGCTATCATGGAGAAAAGTGCCGTGAGGTTTCAGTTCTTAGTTGGATTCATGTGAGTAACCTTTGATATTAAGTGTTATGTTTAGTGCCCTGCAAACAAGCACAATTTTATTTACACAGCATATTTGCAGTATTGCAACCTAAAAATTTTCCAGGATTAAGAGTTGTTCCTTAAATTGTATGTCAGATATGGAAAATCCTACTCAGAATAAAGCAAGCATGTGAATAAAAAAGCTGGCTAACATCCCAAAAGGCATGTCTTCACTGTAATGGTTCTCTGAAGTTACACCTGTGTTACCTCTCCTTGAGTTAGTCAACACTGAGTAGAGCGACCAGACTACAAAAATCTTATGGTCCACAGTGCCTCTGTGGTCACTGATGTAGAGAGCTACATGCCAAACCCGCAAAACTGTTAGGGAGTCTGTTCCTTTCTTAAGCTCCCAGATAGTTAGCATAGGAATAATTCTCCACTTAAATGCTGTTTTGAAGTGAGGTGTTGTGCCACCTGACTTGAGGTGACTGGGCACTTTCTGATCTGGGTAGCTGGAGCCCCATACTGTGCCTTGAGAGACATCCTGAATATGGTACTTTCTAAATGAGACAATTAGCACAGCTCAGAAAAGCCTTTTTTGAGTTTGAGTACCCCCTGGCTGCACTGGACATGCCTCCAGCCAGGATCCCTATCTCAGGGTCATCCTCTGAAAGCAGTGTCATTCCTAAGTTTAAAGTACAACAGCCAAGACGGATGTCAGTCAAAGTTTGGGATTTTTTCTTGGCAAGCATTTTATTAATGTTTCTCATCTGAAATTCCAGAACAATGAATTGAAGAATAAAACGTTACAAGAATGAAACTGAATCACTTTGGTGATTTGGGGACAGGGTGGGGGGACATCTTTTCTTCAGAGCAAACAGTTTGGCAAAACAGTTTGCTCGGGTCTATCAATCTTTGTCTGTGAAGATGCTCTCTAAGGATAACAGCCTGCTTTGCAGCTTACTTTGCCATTTGTTGTTAGATCTCTTAGGAGCGCAGGGGAATTAGATCCTAACCCATACGATGATGCAGATAAGTAAGTTCTACTAAAAAGAAATGTAACCAAACGATGATGGCCATATTTTCCTTTTTTCTTTTTAATATTAAAATACAATAATCATGACACACATACCATATTTCTCATTTAATAATGCTGCTTTAAAGTTTCATTGTGCTGTAATATATCCGGCCTCGTTAATGCTATAGCTTTTGTGTCAAAGGTAGAATCACTCAGTGGAAAGCAGTTTCTATATAGATGGAGAAAAGAAGATATTTAGCTTTCATGTGGACAGACTGGAAATTTAAAAGACTCTGCACAACATCTTGTATTCTCCCAAAGGGAAGGAATGAACTTTTTCCAAGTAGTTTAATTTAAAATTGGTCATTCCAAATTCAAGGTTATCTTTAGTTTTGTCATATAGCTTTCAGGTTGCTAGGGTATATGAAGAGCCTTTTCATGTATTATGACACACTCGTGCAATATTGAACTCCTACATCACCTGACAATATAGTGCTCACTTTTTTACATGAAAAAAAAAATGAATGTGCTTTCTTTAGGGGATCTTAATATGTGGCATACTATGTATAGAAAGGGTGAATGCAATGGGACTTATCAAAACTTTGACTTGTTAATGAAAAGACAGTGTTCTGAAATTTACTATCAGTAGTTGGTCATCTGTCATTTCAGTCCTTTTTGTTTGTTTGTTTGTTTGTTTTGTGGTTTGTTTGGGGTTTTTTTGATAGCTTATTGTCCTCAGATCAGCGATTTTTCCCATCTGTTATTTCTTATATTTCCCCAGAGCATCTGTTATTCAGAAGAAACAGCTTCCTCTGAATGGCATGCCATTGCTTTCACTGGCACTTCATGGGACACAGAAATGTTCAATATGCATAAGAATAGAGATTCCCCGTTTTTAACCTCTGCTGCTCACTCTGAATTCTTCTGTCCTGTGCCTTATGACTGTCTAGCCAAAGTCACAGAATCTCATTGTAGGAAATCATAGATGGCACTATCGAAGCAAATGTGCAGGGAATTTCCAATCTACATTTCCCTGATTAATCTATGTGTACTTAATGCGTCCTGAAAACAGCAAAAGATAAGATATTTATGGACAAGATTTCTGGTATTGGGCCATTGAACTCTTTGTCTAGTCAGCAGTTCAGATGAATCTTCTATATCAAGGTCCGTAATGGGCTTGACTTGCAGATTCAAACAGAGGCCCATGGAAGCAGAGACTGTGAGGGTGGCATTGCAGCTGCTCAGACCCATGGCCAGGCCAGGCCTACCCAGAGGGAAGCAGAAAGGTCCCTGGATATCAGAGATATGAGATATATGAAACGACTCTTAACTGTGTAAAAATTTCAGTATGTTCCCTACCTCTGATTTGTGACTTCCAGTTCTTGTTAGTATTCAAGGGGATACACAATCTCTAGACATCGCTCAAAATACGGAAAGACCAAAGACTGAATTCTGGTCTCTGTCTTAGCACAGAGTGTAAAGCAGCAGCAGCCCTCTAGATTGCAGCTGCAATAAACAAAGTGTTTTTAAACTGATGAAACTGACAATAAGCCAAAAACTTGTCAGTATGGTTGGATGAAAGTTTCTGTGCATTAAAATAAAAAATGAAAGTTGCTCAACAGATTATGGTATTTTCTGCAGAGGTGAAAATATAAGGAAAAATAGAATCTTAAAAAAAAAATTATGGAAGAGATGAGAGTCAAACAACTCAAAATCCATTGTTGTTAATTTTGCCTGCTTTTGGTGTGTCTTCAAAAGCTATTTGTACCACACTTTGTCAAATATAACCAAATAGTAGCATTCAGAAATACCCAAAATATAAATAAAATTCATATATACTGAATGAGCACATCTTTATCAGCATAGGTAAAGAAGGTTTTTCACTGGAACAAGTTTGAGACTGTACCACTATGAAAGAGACTGCAGAGGGTATTAAAATTAAAAAATGCAAGTACTGATATGTGGCCATTAGAATTCATGTATGCATTTAATGAACAAATCAAACTTAAATTCAGGAAAACACATTGTCTCAAAAAGATTTCAGTGTGTGAGAGTGCAACCACACATAGTAATGCTAGTCCATAAGTCCTATGTAATGAAGCAAAGTACTGAACTTGCGAGGCACGTAGAAGTAGTCGTAGGCATATGCCAGAAGAGCAATGAACTTGATGTCACATGAGAAAGGCTAATAAAATCTCTCCAAAATCTTAGAGATGCCACACTGTGACATTTCTTGTCACTTTATGGATATCTAAATTACTGGCGACTTGTCATTTACTTGTTTTACCACAGGATTCCTTCTGAAGTGACTCCCAGTGGATTTACCAAAGAGTATCTACTTTTGTGCAGCTCCCATTGTAACTAGTTTCCTGTCTTTAAAATGTATGCTGTGTGGCTTAGGGGAGGGATAGAACTGGGTTCCTGCTGATATTGCAAACTACTTTCTTGCAAACCCTTCCGTGTGCTTACACCAGTGGAGTCTCTGTGATTGCCTAGATTTACACTACGTACAGCTGGTACATAAAATTGCATGTTTTATTTGTTTCATCCCTGGGTGCCTGTATCAAATCAATTTTAATCTGCTCTGATACACATAGCAACAGAAGCTTAGGCCTAAGATACTGATAAACACAGCTGTCTTTTGGCATCCCAGAGCAGCAAGAGATCGGTCTAATCTTAGGCAAAGGGAAGGGCTAAGTCTTTGCACTGAATGTATGAAAAAGAGATTTGAAATTTTGCTGATGGTGCAAATTCATAGTACGCTAAACCACAAGGTCTTGAAAGCCTTTTTTTTTCATCATCAGTCACCCAAATAAGCTGTGGCTGTGTGGACCAGCATTGAATAAAACCCCGTGTGCTCTACTTTAGCTGAAATGGAAGGTTACGTTAAAATCATGGTTTTTGCTGATTTGTATATTACTCAGAAGCAGGGTGAAGCTGTGAAACTGGTGACCTTCTCAAGGCTGACTAGTGAATGTAAATGGCTACTAAGTGATTGGTGAAGGACAGGAAGTGTAACTTGAGGGCTGAGAAGTACTAGAAACATAAATACAATTCATCCGATATTTTGAAAATAACTACTTCCTCACCTGAGAAGAAGACCTGACTTCCTATGCTTGTTTACGCTATGATTTCTGTTTGTTTGGAGGAGTTCTCTTTTTTGTTTGTTTGTTTGTTTCTGGTGATTGCCAAAGACCTGTTCACATTAAATAGGAAGCAGAGCTCTTATAGCACTAGTCTCCACCTATCCTTTTTCTCTACCAAAGCAGATTTCATGGTCATGTTGACCCATACTGCCCCTTTTGAAGAAGAGCACTGCTACCTGACGGAGGCAACTTCGCTCTCCATAAACTTTGGTCAGGAGCAGAAAGCTTCCTCTGCCAAGCAAGTAGTAATTCAAGAAGTAATGCTGGATATTTATGTTGTCTCTGTCCAAAAATGTTTGTTAGGGTCTGAACTTTTACCGAAGACTCAATTATTTATTTGTTCACCTTCCCACCTCTTCTTAAAAAAAGGAGATTTGCTCTTCAGATTTAGATGGGTGATTTTTTTCATCTGTGATTGCACCTCCTTTTTAAATTCTTCTTAAAAATGCATCATTGATCTTTCTGATGTGCATGGAGTGTTCTTCAGTTGTGTATATAACAGTTCCAGAGTTATCATCTTCCTCTGTGTTAAAACAGGTCAAAAATTGAGATATAAAAGTTTTGTGACATTGTTTAGTCTGTTCTTCTGCTCCAAGGTGTGATTGTGGGTGCCTAAACCACATCTAACAGACAGTTTATTGAAGCGCTCTTTAAAACCTCCCATGCGCTGAAGAACTTCAGAGATGTAGCAGAATACAGCATGCAAGGTAGCTGTACCACAAAGGTAGGATCCTGTAGCAAATGCAGTGAAACTGAGAGAATGAGAAAACATAGCAGAAAGTCAGGTCTCAGAGGTTGGCAGAAATTTTAGATGACCAGAGGAAAGTGAGCGCTATTTGCTCTAACTCAGGCCCAGCAGTGATGTTTCTCTGTGCAAGGATGAGTGGGCAGAGATGTGTTTAAAATATCTATTCTGCCTGACCTAGTGACTCTGAGTTAGTGTGAAAGGTTGGATATTTTTATGTCTATTCTATATTTAAGAGCTGTTTGGAATCTCTTGGTGCTGTTTGTGATTTGTTGACTCCCCTCCAAGCTCTGTCGTCTGAGCAGTAGCTTTTCTTCCAGTCTTGTGTGGAGGCTACTCTTGGTCGCCAGTTTTTTTTTCGTTTGCATGCCTCTGTCAGCACATGGCTGATTGCTACTGACGGTCCTCTCCAGAAGGTGTTCCATGGCTGGTTATCCCCATGCAATATCTGAGCACCTGACTATGCAGATTTTGCAGTCAGCCTTCCTGTGTTGTAGTTTGGGCCACTTCTTCAACTTCTCAAGGTTATTTTGCAGTCTGCTCCTCCCTTCCAAAAATGTTTCATTCTTTTTGTTTCGTACTGAGATTTCATTAGCAAGGCTTTCATTTGATTGTTGCATCGTGAGAGAAAGTGCTTGAATAATACTGGATGACCCAATTGTATTCTTTCCTTTGTATTATATTAGTTCCTCTGTGAGCAGCACTCCTGAGTCCAGCCTCCCATCCCTTTGTGCCCCCTCATGCTGGCAAATTCTTTACTTGCTTATATTAGTTTCACACAACAGCATGTCAAAAGCCTTACTGAAGTCAAGGCAACATGACAGCTACCGCTTGTCCTCTATCATTTAGACTTGTTATCCTGTCACAAAAGGAAGGATAATTTGGCATAATTTGTCCATGGCAAAATGTGTTTGCTTCTTGATCATCATGTTGCCATTTTCTCTGAGTGTTTCTTCTGGTAGTTTTTCAAGAATGGGAGATCATCTGTCTGGACTGTAGTGCCCTCACTCTTTCTGCTCCCATTTTGAAGTTAGGCACTCTGTGCCTGTTTTTCCACCAGCCTGGACCCTAGCACATCAGTCAGAGTTTCTTAAAGGGAAGGAGATGGGAAGCCCACACTCAGTTAAACCAATGGTCTGTTAGCCCAGATTTCAGCCTGCCTACTGTACACTGGCCAGAAGCACCTGGGGAGAGCATGAGAGCAGAGAGAGGGTACTGGCACCCTTCCCAGGTGCTATCCTTGTGTCCTCCAGAGGTCTCTCAGACAGCTCTTCTTTCAGGCAGCAAAAAGCTGCAAGCTGTTACAGTGATTCACATCAGATCTTAAATAGGGGTCCTGCATGGTTCATAGATTCGGTTTGTTCACTACTCATTCTCTACGCTTTTTCTGCTAAGAATGTGCATTTTAAAATTTTTTGGTGATATGACCTGTTCTCTGTCATAAAGTTAAACTTTTAAATTTTATCACAGAAGCTCTGAGTGATTATCAGTTGTAGTATCTTGATAAGTCAAACGTATATTGTTTTCGAAATATTGGTTCATCTAAAAATTATGATAATGCCTATTTTTGTGTCTGGTGGTAAATGCAATATGTCTCTTGTACAATACTTCCATGGGATTGGAAAGTACAACTGTTTCATTATATGAATGCCCAATTTGGCCCCAAGCGAGGGTACATTTTGTTCATGAGCCCTGAGTTAGGTCAGTCTGTGCTTCTCTTTCAGAAACAATGAACCTTTCCATGCAAATATTTGGAGATCTTGGGCCTGGATTTTTTAATAAGGTATAGGACACTGCATGACAGACTGGCTAGTCTAGTTCTATAAGCTGTTGCCAGTAAATGCCTATGTTTCATTTACCCTCGTGTCTTCAATCGTTTGTTCACGCTTCAGGTCTTGACATGGTCTATTGCTATTAGTTTGTAGATTATACATCTAGAAAAATTTTAAATGGAGACAAAATAAAAAGTATTGTCTGATAATGAAATGTACCCCTCACTTATAGACCTATCCCAAACAGAGGATCAGACAAAATAACAGGCAGTAGTAATTTGTTTGTATATCTTTCTGAATGTATACTGGATGCTAGTAAGTATATGCAACTTCAGGAGATTTTTTAAATTAAGCTTTCAAAAAAATTCAGCACATTTTTATTCTTCCAGACATTAAGCTTTCTTCTATGGCTTCTTTTATCCACATGTCCGGTAAGGAAACATCAGCTAGCATAAACTGATACTGCCTCTAGTTTTGCTGCTACATGATCATTGTTGTCCAATACAGACGATTCTGAAATTTTCACTTCCAGGGAAATTACCCAAAATTCTACCCAAAGCAAAATATTATATGGCTTTCTTCTCTGTTGTTATAATGGCTCATGGTGTTATAAAAAATAAACAATAGAATGCTAGTTGGCATGTATGGAATAGATATTTGTAGGAAAGGGACAGTTTTCAGATAGTTTGTCATTTGGAAAAAGTTCACTTTTGCATTACTGTCACGTAAAAAGATAAACATATTTTATAATGTGAATGTCAGGATTAGAAATAATGATCCTGTGGGTGAAACCATTAACATGGACTTCCTGAGGAGGATTTATGGAAGATCTTCACATCTAGAAATTACAAGGATGGAAGAAAGCGCTCACTTTAAAGAACAGACGATTCCATGTGGCAGATTGGCTGGGGCAGTTAGCAGATATGCAGGCAGTATCTTTAAGGTTTTAAGAAGATTTGTGTTCCAAAAGCTACAACCAGCCTAATTGGTTTTCTAGAACCTTTGACTCTGTTCACTGTTGGACAGTGTGAAATAATAGGCCATTCTAGTAAAATATACGAGCATTATTGCAAAATGGAAGATAGGTCAAAAGAACATGTCAAAAGGAAATAGAAACAGATTATTTCAAAGTTGAAAGAAAGGTAAACTCTGAGAGGAGCTCAGTAATTTCATATTTCAGGGTAGTTCACTAAAGTTTGTAAGTTTTCAGACAAGCTCCGGTTCAATAAAGGCTTAACTTCTCTTAGCCAGATAGCCTAGTGAACAGATACAATGGATTTTCAATTGAGACGTTGGTTAGGTTTTTTGGCAATTAAAACAGTCAACTCTTTTTTTTTCCTCATCTTATTTTTTCTCACACACCTTAAAAGCTAAGGAGATGGAGAAACTCCGGTTTCTGTAAGCTTTAAACCAAAAAGTTATTTTGCAGTTGGTACAAAATTCCTGAATTGTAAATTAAGATCTTTTGCTATTTGTGAACAAATCTTGACTTTGTTAAGATAACTTTCTTTTATGTATTTGGAATTAGTACTGCATTCAAGTGTTTTCTTTGTTTCATGTGGAATTGAAAAGTACTATATAAAACCCAGAAATGAATATTTATTTGCTGTATGCTATTTATAGTAAGTAGTATGCAAAACTATGGTTATGTGTCTGTTCTTTCTTTACATGAGCTGACCTTTGTAAGCTTCCTCTTCTTGACTAAACAAATCTTACAGTTCAGTTACCCTTTGCATTTCTGTAAATGAAACCATTGTTGAATGAAGGATCTTAATGAATACTAAACCAAAAAGGTGCATAGCTGAAGAATTCATTTATTTGCTCAGCTTACATCTATACACTGTGGATTTTTTCTGCAGTCAATGGAGATACATTCTACAGAATTTAACCTTTTTATTTCCAAGGCTTCATAGCTTAAATGGTCATGAGAAGAGCTTTCCATAAATAAACTAAATGTAACTGATGGGATATTGTCCAGGAAGAAAAGTGTTTTGAACAACAGTTGTGTGAATTATGCTTTTTCACCACTGATTTGTTGAGCCAGTTAACAGTATGAAGAAAATGTGAATGTTAACTATTGTACTGGTGCAGCAGACAGGACTAGCTCTTGTGTCTAACTATTGACAACAACTAGAGAAATACTTCTGTGTGGGGAACACAGATATTGTCCCTTCTCCATCTTTCCTTGGTACTTCCCGCCATGCCTAAGAACATGGGGCTGTATACATGCAAGTGAGGTGGAAAAAGAAGTTGCAGAAGGCAGCTGTCACCTATTCACCCCTCTGAAGTGTTTTATTTCTTGACATGTTACTGTCTTCATTGCCCAGGCCAACATTGCCAACAATAACAGGACTTACTGTGATTTGAAGAGCAGGACAACTCTGTGCCTGTGAATATGTGACATTATGTTTATAACCCCATGTAGCCCTAAATTTGTTAAAAAGTGCCTGGTCTGACAGAAAGCTAGCTGGACTGAATCTTAGCTACTGTTGTAGCTAAGAACACTGCGTGCTACATGTATGTCCTGGATTATACAGAAGTCAACCTCTTTCAGACAACTAAAGCAACCTGCAGCAGAACAGAAACAGAATTGATTACTTCAAATAAAACCTTATCCTGTTGATATCAATAGCATGACTAAGCTGCCACTTTACTCTGAGGTACAGATGAGAAGTATTTGATTTCTAGTCTGCTGAAACAAGTAGCGTTTTTTCCCACTGGCTTTGAGGAGCATCAAGACTTGGTCACAAAACATACGTGTTTGAATTAGAAGTTCTGCTTTTGCTACCAGTTTTAGGAAGATTCCTTTAGCCCATACTCCATAGTAGCATGAATATGGGTTTTGTTTTTTGATATATATATATTTTTGTATTTCCATCAACAACCAAAA
>VXAL01004304.1:0-10439 GCA_013399475.1 Chauna torquata
AGCTGAGAATTATGCAGAACCCTCTAAGGACCTGGATTTCCTCAGCAGTCCGTGAAGGGCTGGAAGGCTTATTAGGGGAGAAGAAAGGCTCAGTGGCAGAACTCCTTCTTTCTCTCAGATCTCCATGCTGACATGCAGAAGGATGTGTCCTGAATACTCAATGTAGAAATAGTGTATAATTCTTACAATGCACCAAGCTAAGAAACTCAGAATGTACTAAAACATTTATATATGACTATGTGAATGCTTTAATGCAATCGGTGTATATTTCTACATACTTTTGAATATAAATACTATTCATTGCTCTCCATGCGAATGTTTGCTTGTATGTTTGCAGGCATTGTGTTTCTACCAAGGACACCAAAAATAATCTGATGCCAGATGATATCAGTGATTGACTCTCCTACAATTCAAGAACCAGAGGCTTTCAAAAAAAGGTGAACATATTTCTAATAATCCATTAAAAAATACACACTGTCCTGACTTCTGACAATTTAGTATATACCTTACAGGAATAAGATTTAATTACTCTTATCTTTATTATCCTTAACGTGGCATGTGCAGTAACTGCATATATTATCAGCCGTAAAATTATTCAGCCACAAAACTTAGGTAAAGTGCCCAAAGCGCTGTTTTCCATACACCTGTGACAGTTGAAAATGATTTTCTTTTATTTATTCTAAATTCATTGGACATAAGTTTTATTGGAGTGAATTTCATGTTTCCCTGATAAGGGACATAAAAGTTCTCATGAGTTTTTTCAGGAAGGCTTCCATAGGCTATATGTATGGAAACCTCTTATCTTATTTTTGAACTGTTTGTACTGCTTTTACTCACCTTGTGTCCACATGGAAATGTTTTTTCCTCACATAAAACTGGAATTAACTTCAGGGTTTTGTAAAACTGGATCAAAGACATAAGAAGTGCATCTCCACAGCTACTTCTGTGGCTGTTTCAGCTGCTTCTTGAACTTTGAGCCTAAGCTTCTCTATCACGCAGCTTTTCTGTTATTCCTTTTTCTTAAAATTAAGAATTTTTTTTTTTTTTTTAAATACTGTATCAGGAAACACCCCCCTGCCCGCAACTTATTACATTTCATTTTCTAACCTTTTTCTGCAACTTTCAGCAACTGCATAAAAAATGTGCTTTGTTCCTGTTTGTGTTTTGCTGTGTGATCCTGCCCCTATGAAACTCGGATTTTGCCAGACTCTTTTGCCAGGTACAACCTCTTGTTTGCGAGCTTTTCTTTGTAAAAGAAACCTCACTCTTCTTATGAGTACATCTAGTGAATTATCATGATCAAATTTGAACAGCTAGCTGAGGAAAGAATGCTGAAAAATACCACAAAGATTTTTCTTTCCTGGAAGAAGAAAAAAAAAAAAAGAAAAAGGGAAGTTAAAATACATCAGAGAAGAGCAGAAACATAGTATATCTGGAAGCAATTGGATTTTGCTTTATTAGAAAATAAGTAAAGGAGATGTTACTTTTGGGGGCAGGGGGGGTATATTTTCTGCCAGAGGTTTTGTTTCTGGCACCAACTTTCATGTACACATGATCTAGAAGAACTCTTCCTTAAATACTATGAAAGGTATGGTGAATGAAAAGTAAATCCCTGACTTTCCGAAAGTGAACTACAAATAAGTTGTGATCTCAAATTCACCGAAGTGTTTTAAAGGTGATTGTTTTTAAGGGTTCTGAAGATTCAGATGTCTGGGTTTATTCTACTTTCCTCATCACAGATCCATGTGTGGTACTGGCTTTAAGATAGGAGCTGGCTGGGGCTGTGGCAGAACTGTTCTGGGGACACTTACAGATTGCATAGAAGTTGACCTTGAGTCAATGACTTTATGCAACTAAACTGAGCAAAGCAAGACAATGATTTACTGAACTAGAACTGACCGTCACAGAAGACCTGTCTCATGAGTTCCACTTGTCCACTGCTAAGGATCTATGAATGATACTGCAGGTGTTCTTATAAATACATAATTCTGGGTAATTAATCCATGCAATTGTAGGATTGGTCAAGCTACCTTTCAAACATCTCTTCAGTATTTCTGCTTGTGCATACTTGTGTTTTTTCTACAGATTAAAGCTTTCTATTCCCAAAGACTGGGAAACAAATACTTAGAAAGATAACCAGGAACTTCAATGTTCATAGCAGAATAAGATTTTTTTAGAAATGTTTTTGTCATTTACTCATCATAAAATAGCTCAAAGTGGTACATCTGATTAAATGATCAATAACTACACAGTAATGGTTTCCCCCTGTTTCCTCTCCACTGCAGATAGCTGATGATGTTGCCAGAAAGATTATTTCTCGTACAAGATAGGCAGGAAGATACTTATCAGGAAAATCTATTAGAATGTAAACCACTTCAAGAGAAACTCCCCAAATCTATCAAGTTCCCAATTTTTTTTGCATTACCATATTACTTGTAAAAGACATTCTAAAAAGCTGCTGAATGGCTGCTTTGCTTATTGGAAGCATTCTTTTCGTTCTGCAGATTAAATAACTACCTTGTTACAAAGCAAGAGAGTGTTTTTTCCTATTTATTTTAATTATTATTACAGAAGAGCAAAGTTGGATCAGGAAAAATCATTCCCCTGAGAAGTATCACCTCCAAAATAATCTCACAATGAAAGGGGGGAGGGGGAAAATCAGTGATAATTAACAGAGCTTGCTGACATGCTGTTCTTTAAAACTTAAAGACGTACTTCAGCTGGAGACAGGATATTGAATATCAGTAGGCAAACCAGCAGGAAACTTTTTCCACTGGATGAAAGGGATAAAAAGAAGAAAAACAAGTCCTGGCCTCTCATTGCATTAACAGCTGACTAAGCTCCTGACATACTCAAAGCACAGCCAATTGTAACGAATACCAGGGAAAATAATATCTTCTAAACAAAAAACGCTCAGAATAACATCAAGGCAGAAGATATGTGGATCACAGAAAGGAAACAGTATGTTGCAGTTGCAACCTGCTTGCGCAAGATGATCTGCTGTATTCTGGCTGAGCCATGGCCTGTACAGATTGGGGCTGGGAGGCCCAGTTCACATAGAAATGCAAAATTCCAGCGTGTGAGGAGGAACCAGGGGCATTGCTCCTCTCCAAAGGTGGTCTGAAGAGAGGGGGGTGAAGCCGGAAGGAATGCTCTTTCCTTTACGCATGTTAAAAGTTCTGTGGATTCAAACCAGAAACGTTGTCACATCTTTAGACGTAAAGACTGTGGAGTAAAATCTGCTGTGCAAGCCCAAATACTCTACGGCAAGATGAGAAAGAAACAGAATTTAGGAAAGCTGGTGATAATTAGGAATGTGTTTGTTTACCCTGCAGTGAGGCTTCCGGTTCTCTTTCAAGGCGATTTGATAAAATTCAGAATGCTGCTTGTGCTGTGAGCTCCCGGTGGGACGCGATGTTCCCGTACAGCAACTTCTGTTCCCCTTCTCCTAGATTACCTGCTTGTTGTCCAGGCTGGCAGCAGCCGGGCAAGCTGTTCTCCTCTTCTGCTATGGTTGGGCTCCACAACCTGACGGAGGGGAACAAGACTTTAGCAAAATTTGGCTGTGTACCCTTGCTATGTTTGCTAAAGTTTTATTTTTCTTTACTCGTCCAATGTGAATATGTAGGTTTATTGTCTCTAAACTTGAAACTTAATGTTCCCAGCTCTCCCTTAACAAAGACACAAACGAAGCTGACTAATTCAGTGATTTGCCATGCATAGCAGCAGATGCAGATAGGGAAGTCTGTGAAAGATATTTACGGCCTATGATTAAATACCAGGCTGTTCTGAGGTGATCTTCTCTTATGCCCACGATACTTCTTTGGCAAGCATTCTCAGGAGTAAATACAGTCTGTGGGACAAATAACGTAACAGACAATACTAAAACCCAAAAGCTGCAGGACTTTCAAAAGCATGTTAAGATGGTGACCTACAGCCTGTGGGTTCAGAATGGCAACGCGAGTCTGCCCCGGTGAAAAGTCAGATTTGCTTCCCTGGGGGCACGAACAGCCCTTAGCGGTGGGGCCCTCCCCAGGGCCCCATCTCCATCAGCCCCTGCCCACTCCTGGCTGGGGTGACCGGACAGGCCCTGGGTGCTGGGCCCGGCACAGCCCTGCCCCGGGGTGGCCCCCTGTGGACCCAGACAGCCCCTGCTGCGTCCGCACGGGTGGAATTTGCACCCTCACCGGTGGTGGGGTGAGGGTGGTGAGAGAGCAGAGCTTGGCTGTGAACTTTAATCCAAGCATCTGTGACTGCACAGATGTAGCCCGTTCCACTTCATTTGGCTCCCGGTGAGGTAAATGGTAGTTTTCCTGGTGGATGGGCACTGAAGTAGGCTGTGCAAAGTTCTGCTCCTCAGGCGTAACTGATTTTAACCAGACTGCGCTAGTCCATAACGCGCTGGCACGCAACAAAAGAAAACCACTGCCAAGGAGAAGACCAAAATGAGACACAAATTTTGGAAAAAAATGAGACTCTGGGGAAAACAAAACAAAACAAGAAGCATATAGATTATAGAACAAAAAGAAGAGTTCCAGAAAAGGAAAATGACTGTAGCACCACAGACTGATTTGGGGTGCCAATGCTTGTTCCTTGGATGCAGGGTTTCCAAGTCCATTAAGGATCTATTCAAACATATATGACGCACTTGCAATCTACTAGAGGAAACTTGGCAGGGGGATCAAAATAAAGACGAAAGAGGCAAAGTCTGAGCAGGGGATACTAAACTAGATTATGCTATCTGATTTTAATCCAGAGAATTTGGGATTATGCACCTTTCAAAAGTGAAGGGCGGGACCTCTCCCTTCTATTTAGCTGAGAAGTGGCAAAAATAAGTGGCAAGTAAAAAGACAAAAAACAAGTTACATCATAGGCAGCAAGAGAACTGATAAAAGCTTAGCTCTCCTCTCCTTTCTTTCAGTGAGAAATACATGATTTTTTTTCAATCTGTTCAGGAATTCCCAAGGTTATAGGATTTAAAGTCCCAGTGAAATTCTAATACCCCTCCTCCTAAAGTCATTAAGGGAGGACAGACAGAATGTCTGGTCACCTTAATCCTGTAGGAAATACCCTGTAAATTAGGATGGAATTAAGGGTTAGAGAAATGATACAAAAAGGGACACAAAAAAAGTCAGCTTGGAGTCTAGTAGACAGATGCCTAGATGTGCAAGCTGTTAGAAATCTTAAAGAAAGTATGTGGTGCTGTTGCCCCAGAGTCCTTCTGGTTATCTTCCAACTTGATGCAAATAAATTAGATATGAGTGAGAAAACAGCACTATTTCTACATAATTTCTGTGATTCTTCAGTCCTTGACTTTTTGAAACTATCAACAAGAAGATGACTAAGAATAATGTTTTTGTGAGGAAAACACCTGTGCCAATTTAGTAATTTCTTCTGTCATTGACATAGAATCACAAAAATTTCCTGCTCTTTGCTTTCCCTTCTCCATCTCTGCTACCCTTTTTTGCCTTCCCTTCTTTATTATTGATTCACGTTGCATGAGAATTGGCAGTCGTTTATATATGATAACCATACTCTCAGTCTCTCAAGACAATTCTGTACACATTTTTTTAAATTGTTTTAATTTCATTCAGCTAACTCCCCCCCCACACTTTTTATGCTATAGAAGTGATTAGACGTTTCACTAGAGAAAACAGAATGGCATTCTGATAGTACCTTAAAAAGAAGAAAAAGGTATTCTAGGCTTCTTTTACAAGCTAACATAATATTTAAATGCACATTCGATATTGTCTTTGTTCACAGAGAATTCTTTGTTCATAGAGTTTCAAATTACTCAGGTTTATAACTTTTTCTTCCAGGAGGATGTTTGATTAGTCAATAACATGTTAGAAAAGCTTACATTTCTAGCAGATTTAAAAGCCATTCAGCTCCTCCTTTTACGTTGCTGCAGGTGAATTTATTCTTGTATGTGAGGCATCCTAAATCTCAGTTTGAGTACTTACACAGTATGTGTATTTGTTGCCCTTGAGAAAAGCCTCAGGAATGGTAAACCATTGGACGTGTGTACAGTTCAAGTTTAGATCAATCAACTTTTAATTGATTAAATACTGTGATAAAAATTAAATCAATTAAATTTATCAGTTAATTTTATCAATTAAAAATTGATAAAATACTGTTCGTATTTTAAAATACGGATTTTTCTATTAAAATAAATGCAAACACTGGCCTTAATTATGATTTTGTGCTGCTTTATTTAACCTATATTTTTGAGTAGCATAATTAGTATGAAGATTTTCAAGATTTTCTCTTCTTTCTTTATACCCAATGGCTCTGAAGTTTTATAAATAGCAATAAATAAATGTACAGTTTAGCCCCACCAGCATGGAGAAATCACAGAATTTCTTGCTGAGCTGCTCATTGTGATTTAGCACCTGCTTAAGCATGTATTTGGCCCTACTGACTTAAGCAGGCTTTGTCTCTTCACTGAACTGAGATTAATTTGAATGCATTTAAGTGTTTTGCTTAGTCGAGGCCAGGTTTCCTGCAGGATGTGTGACTGGGTTACTATCCACAGTGGTTCAGGTAACAGTTCCCGGACTCAGAGCCAGGGACAGAATAGAGGGAAGACATCTGTGCATTCTTCTGAAGCAGCCTTGGAGGTAACCAAGCCTATTGCCACAGATGTCCAGACTTCCACTAGGAACTGCTAAGGTTTCCGGGTGAAACCCTGAAAAACTGAAAGGGATGGAAACCACTAAGCTATTTCACATCTAATCACATTTGTTATAGAGATTATATTATGCACAGCAGCATTCCCATACTGGAAAAAACAGGGGTAAGACAACCAGGATCTAGGTTATCAGATGGAACGTGTCAGATGTGCATCACTAACTGGTAGGCTACTAGAAAATTAAGTCATAAAACTGCAATGAGCATTGAAGGTTTTACTCTATCTTATGTGGCTTTCAAAATATGTTTGAAAAAGCTATAATACATTATTCTGTCAAGCAACTTGCACAAGAAAAACAGTTTTTACCATATAAACAACTTACTAAGAACCATCCATCTTACAGAAATTTATAAACTGCCAAGGTTTTTATAAAATAATGTATTTCAAGCTAGTCTTCACCAAGATTAAAATGAAATCTGTTTATAGAGTACAATAAATGTATGATAGAACTATCAACTTTGTGTGTTGAGAGTTGTTGCTGGCAAATCAATATGGATGCTACAGCACCAGGCACTTTAAAAATCAATATAATAAATAAATATAGGAGTTGAATTACAGTTTAACACTGTTACCGTGCGTACAGAGATGCGATTCATCTTGACACAATTAATACATGCTGGATAATCAACAGAGATGACATTCTCTAAAGCACTGAAGAAACACTGTGATCAAAGGACTGGACTGGAACCCAAAAGATTATTTCCAGGCCCACTGACTGACTGGTCTAATGGCAGGTTTAATCCTATGACTCAATTTTTCTATCTGTAAGATTAGGACAATATAAAAGCAGTATTTTGAGACTCTCCAATATGCAAACTATTATTAAAGTTAATTATGGCTAGAAGGGGTACATTTTCAACTCATAGTCACATATATGCAGAGTTCTTCTGAAGCAATTACTGAATTACTGGGTTTGGAAAGCAGCCAGGAGAACCGCATCTGGGAAGTTAAAACTGGTTCTAAGCCTGGTGTTTCTTTCCTTTCTTTTTTTTTTTTTTTTAAGAGTTTACAAGTTATGCTGCACTGACCTAAAAGCAAGGTAAAAATGTAGAAATAAATGAAATGGCACAACCTGGTTTCTGATTAGCAGGAGACAAAGGAAAAGAGAATGGCAGAGTAGTGAGGATAAGCAGCTCAAACAGGCTGTAGGTAGTCCATACCCAGACTGGCTGGTAGAGCACAGCCTGGGAGAGAATTAAAGCACCCAGTTTTTTCAGTTCCGTGTTGTGTACATCTATAAGGTCACCCTTAGGATGACTTTCATTTAGTATGGTGTGTCTAAAAAGAAATGTAGACATGAAGAGAAAACACATTTTCTGTTCCCAAGCCTTTACTTCATGTAACATCAGGTCTTTCTAAGAACAAGTCTGTAGCTGACCTGAATGCTTTGTAGCCTGTGAGGATCCCACTAGAGTTCCTGTTAACGAATTTCACAGTTTGTAGGGTTCAGATGTCAGGAGGAATAAAAGAGAGGAAATTTTTTTTCTAAAAGGAAAAAAAAATACTATTCCAGGAAGCATTGAGTAAGAGTCCTAGTCTTCAGAAAATGTTTTCCAGGGTTCAATGTGGACACAGCAAGTATTTGCAGGAAACAAAAGGTAAAGAGGAAAGGAAACAGGGCTACTAGCTGGCTCTAACTTTTCTTGAACTATTTTAAAACAGGAATGAAGACTTCCCCATGCGCTTTGAGACCAAGCGAAATAGTGTGCACGACCAGAAAAGATGTAGGTGCTACTGCCTAAACATCTCTAGTTCTTTTATCTATTTGATAAACATTTAGTAGCCTAAAAGCCTAACTGTACTTTGTTTCCTTAATTCCCAAACAATCTAAACACCATGACGGCTCCAGCTTCCCCCCTTAAGTTTAAAATATGTTCACAGCCCAACTTCTGGAGATTTAGTCAGACTTTGGCAAGTTAGCAAGGCTTCTCAGAGTCAGCAACTGAAAGTAATATGTCTTCTGGCAGGAGTAAGTTATTATGTTCTGCATTAGCATGATTGAATCTCTGTTTAGACCAGGTCATGCGGAAGATGGAGCATTCAACTTCTGACATTTTATTTTAACAAAAATGTCACTTTGCCCTTAATCTGTAAATAAGTCTTAGCTTATCATCTACCAAATTGCCTGAGCAGAAGCTGAGGGCACTGTGTTTCATGTCTGATCAGGTAGAGTGATATCATGCTACTATGCTAACACTAACTTATAAGACTGAATAATGTATAAATGATGAGATCTGTGAGTGTGTTTAAAGAAGTATTTTTAAAACAATAATAAAAAAAAAGAGTTTAAACTTTCAAAATGTCCAACATTTAAAGAAGAAAAGTAGAGTGGGCTAATGGAAGAAATGAGTAAATCCAGTCAGGTGAGATGGAGAAAAAAGGTATTAAGAAAGAGGCAGTGAGGCAATATATACAAAAAGAGACGCAAAATCACAGGAAAGAGCGTTATAGAACTTGGAACAGTTTCTTTTAAGGAACAGATTTAAATAAAGGCAAGCCAAAAGCATATTACCACTAGAAATGTATTGAAGCTGTCACATTTAGATCTGGAAATTTTATGACATTAGTGACTCTAGAAATTTGACTCAAACCCCTGTATCTTACCCTTTCAATCCTTGATAGAAAAAGGCTATTAATCTAGAATAACATATTTACACTAATAACACCAACCCACAAACATTATATTTTCATTTAAAATACAGCAGAAGGAAATTTTGTTTCTTGAACTCCCACAAAGATAGATTCCTGGCTCTAAAGATTTTAAACACTAGAGGAAGGTCTGAACCAAAGTTCAGGTGGAAGAGAATACTAAGATTAATGATAATGAGGAATGAGAGACAAAAAGATGTACAAAGGAAATGACTTGAAAAATTGTTTGACAGACCACTCCAAACGTTGAATTCTGTCTGAGGGGAAAGGCATACAGGTGAGAGAGTGAAGGAGAACTGTAGGATAAGGTGAGGTGTTTAATAGAAATAATGGGAATCTAAGTGATTATGTACTTTGAGAGGTTATGCGGAACCCTTCAGTGACAGGAAGACAGCAATTCTTGGTAAAAGTCAGGACATTCCCAAGTAGATGATAGTGGATGACATGGTGGAAAGGTTACTGATGCACTGCAGTTCTGGAAAGGAACATGTATGGAAATAATGAGAACTGAAACTGTAGGACTAGCTGTTTCCTTCACAGCATTGTTCATTTTAAATGGATGTTATGCCCTTTTTCTGATCTGTGTCTATTTAGAGTAAAAACTCTTCAGGGAAGACTGGCCATTATTCTGTTTGCGTAGTTCTTGTGTCTTAGGCTAACCTAAATAAATTTACGCTATGACGAAGGAACTGACTGAGTCTTTAGTGTTGCCTACATAGGAAGATCACAGAATGTGATGGGAGGCAGGTACTTGTAGGAATGTTATCGGTAATACATTTCAAAAAAATTATTATTATTATTATTATTTTTTTTTGATTGGTAATGTGCTGTATTTTGGTATAGTCTGAGCTTTTGTTTTGACTGAAAATAAGATCTCACACTGCCCCTTAAAATCTTGAAGGCAGCTTGGTTCTCAAGATGAATCTTTTCTGTATTGCTTATGAGATGGATGATCTTTATGAAGATATTTAAAACAGGGCAGATGCACAGCATGATACTCTCTGAGTGCCCAAAGGGAATACAGATGACACCGCGAACAACTGGCTGAAACTGCAGAAAGTGGAGCAAGGCGGTTAGCAGGTATACACCCCACAGGGAG
>VXAL01004306.1:1746-99571 GCA_013399475.1 Chauna torquata
TTACATATACAAGCCATCACCAGAGAATTAATCTGTGTTGAGGCCTAAGGCCTAGCTTTGAAGAGCTTTTAGTCTTTTTATCTCTCTGATGATCTCATGGGAAGACTGAGCCTGCCTTTCAGCAAGAAAACCTCCAAAGCCCAAGGCTGCCTCTAGAAGAATTATATTTGCTTTCAGGTCTGTGGTAAATGTATTTTGGCAGCTTTACACTATAGCTAAAGAAATTTCTCAATCTCATCAGAAAAGTGTAAGCAATAATGATAATCTGTAATACAAAACTGCAAACCCTGGGGGTGGGAAGTGCCTAATCTAATATACATGGATGCTATTCTAGAGTCACATAAGTTAACTGCACATTTCATTTCCTTTTAATTTTTTTAAACCATGTCTTTGCAAGATGAAGATGCAGCTATTGCTCTCTGTTGAAATTCAAAATATGTCAGACTCAGCTTCCCCAGACTTATATTTAAATCCTAGGATATTAGCACCCTGTACAGCACAGTACTTGACTAATGCTACCCACAGGGTTGGTGGGTTGGTTGGTTGCTTGCTTGCTTAAGATGTTAGAACTTTCTACAACTAAAAAAATCAAACTGAGGTAAAAAATGAGCATCAGAGCAATAATCATGTTAAACTCATATCGGCCAAAAGGGCTTATGAGTTTATTCTTATTGTCCCATTATCATTAAATGTACAAAAAGCCTTTGGAGCAGGAGCAAGAATCCAGTCAGTCTGTCCCTACTGCATGACAACCACACCACTCAGAGAGCCCTTCTCCCTCCTGAGACCCTTCTCTGACCCATAAAACTTCTTTTCTACACCATGGCACAACTTCAGCCAAATGCCTGACAGGACCCCATCGCAGTCAGGATTAGGCCACTCATCCGTGGGCTGAAACACCTTTTGGGCTGGAAGCAATATCCATCATTTCCTAGATGAACGAACAGAAAAATGGCCATAAGTCCTCCCCAGTCTAAACAACAGCCTTGTTTCTGAGCAAGCGTGTTTGCGAAGCACATGCTGCAGTTGCAGGGTGGCAGACAGGCTCCACACCAAATCCAAAGGCTTTGGATGGGGTTTCTGATGGGATGTAAACAATGGACAGCCAAGGAGCGGTCTGGAAGGAGAACACTGAATATTGACATGATGCTGTAACAGCTCTGCAGACTTCTCTGCACTCTTCTTATACACATCATGAGATCGTTTCAAAAACGACGTTCTGGGCAAGTCTCACTTAAGCACCCAAATCTTTTGTGGATGACACAATCTTCAACTTCTTAATTTAAGAAGTCAGATTATCCAACCTTAGTTTACAAGATAACTGCAGAATCATTTTAATATCAAAATTTTTGCACTGGACCAGCCCCAGTAGCTTTTCGGAAAAGTATTTTGGGTAACTTGATAATGACTTAGAAGAAGACAGAGAGATCATTTATCAGACTACCAGCATTTAATACCAAATTAAGAGACCAACTGCAAGTTAGGTGCTCACATACTTTGCTAGATAAACACTTAATAAAAATAAAAGCAGTTAATTGCCAAGTGAAATATGTATATATTTGTTAGTCACTTTCAAAAACAATACAAACCACCCTACATGAAACAGCTAACCACCCTAAAATGGCAAATGAATAATTAACATTTTGTCAAGATGAAGTCTAGAGTAGTGAGACTCCCTTCTGGAAGAACCGCTTGTTTTCTGAGACTCAACTTTTAAGAAGCCTAAGGTCATTTCAAGGACAGAACTCCTGAAACTCATAGAATTAAAAAAAAAAAAAAATCCTTACATACAAACATAAAACAAAATTTATAAGTAAACCAGAGAAAATGACAAAGCATTTTAGGTCTGCACTCAGGTCTAATGACCCTGAGTGATCTGGCCTCTGTCTCATCTTGAGTTAAACAAAATACTAAAATTTAATTTCATAAACTTCAATTAGCTTTCTCTTTGAAGGCTGTTTCTATCTGCATTTTAACTGCAGAAATGTCATCTTTATCCCAGCTATGACCTAATAGATGTACAGATACAAGTTATGCAAGCAGATAAATGAATTTTGTCTGCATGTAGAAATCTAGATGAATCTGTAATTTGTCCAATTTAATCAAAATCAACTTTTGTTACATTAAATTTGGTTTCTCTCTACTTCCTGCTCAAGTCTATCAGGCTTTCCTACTTTGTCTTAATTTGAAAAGCACAGAAATTCTGTTGTGATTTGTTTCCTTCAGTGTATAATGACTTCCAGACAATAGGATATAGGGACATTCCTCATAGGTTTTCTGTCCCCTCCAAATTATAATTCATTCTGCCGGAGACTCAGATTAATCATAGAATCATTTAGGCTAGAAAAGACCTCCAAGATCATCCAGTCCAACCTTTAACCTAGCACTGCCATGTCCACCATTAAACCACGTCACTAATCTCTATATCTAAACCCTTTTTGAAGACCTCCAGGAATGGTGACTCAACTACTTTCCTGGGCAGCCTGTTCCAATGCTTCACAACTCTTTCAGTGAAGAAATTTTTCCTAATATCCAACCTAAACCTCCCCTGGAGTAACTTGAGGCCAGTTCCTCTTGTCTTCTCAGTTGGCACTTGGGAGAAGAGACTGATCCTCATCTCGCTACAGCCTCCTTTAAGGTAGTTGTATAAAGTGATAAGGTCTCCCCTGACCCTCCTATTCTCCAGGCTAAACAACCCCAGCTCCCTCAGCCACTCCTCACAAGACTTGTTCTCCAGACTCCTCACCAGCTTCGTTGCCCTTCTTTGGACACGCTCCAGCACCTCCATGTCCTTCTTGTAGTGAGGGGCCCAAAACTGAACACAGCATTCGAGGTGCGGCCTCACCAGAACCGAGTACAGGGGGACAATCACTTCCCCGGTCCTGCTGGCCACACTATTTCTGATACAAGCCAGAATGCTGTTGGCCTTCTTGGCTACCTGAGCACACTGCTGGCTCAGATTCAGCCGGCTATTGACCAATACCCCCAGGCCCCTTTCCGCCAGGCAGCTCTCCAGCCACTCTTCCCCCAGCCTGTAGCATTGCATGGGGTTGTTGTGTCCCAGGTGCAGGACCCGGCACTTGGCCTTGTTGAACCTCACACCGTTGGCCTCAGCCCATCGGTCCAGCCTATCCAGACCCCTCCGTAGAGCCTTCCTACCCTTGAGCAGATCAACACTCCCACCTAACTTGGTGTCATCTGCAAACTTACTGAGGGTACACTCGATCCCCTCGTCCAGATCACTGATAAAGATATTGAAGAGAACTGGCCCCAGTGCTGAGCCCTGGCGGACACCACCAGTGACTGGCCGCCAACTGGATTTAAATCCATTCACCAGAACTCTTTGGGCCCAGCCACCCATCCAGTTTTTAACCCAACAAAGTGTACGCCCATCCAAGCCATGAGGTACATAATGATGTACCTTAATCCACTACTTACCCCTTGTATTCTAGCTACAAAAGAAAGAAAGAGGTGTTTAAAAATAAACATGTCCTATGTTCTAAAAAAGTATATAAAAAATAAAAAAAATAAAAAGAACCAACAACAGTTTTCATCCCATGTAGGTAGCCATTGTCTTTACACCGATAATGACAACATGAAATTAAGCACTAAGAGTCCAGTTCTGCCAAATCAGAATTACATTTAAGATTAAATATATGAGAAATTCTCTGCCATACACAATTCTTCTGCATGAAAATGGCAGAATCCACAATTAATAGAAGATATTAGAGGTGCTCAGCACTCACTGTATTACCGTTCCCAAGCAAGGTAAAATAGTGTCATTGGCTAAGCATCTGCAGCATTATATTTGAAAAAACAATAGCCTAAATGTTTTCTATGTTTCAATATTTAGTTTCTAGTCAAAACCATGCACATTTGCTTGTACAATGCAAAGACAGTGTTAATACTAAGGTTTAGCACAAATTCAGTAGACTTAGTTTTAACATTACCTGACCTCTTTTATATAGTATCCTTTCAACAATTCATTACAAAATAATCTTATCCATGAAAAACAATTCTCATTATTAACAGCTTAACTTCAAGTGAGCTTTGAAACAACTCATGCTCAGATCACAACGACCTGAAGAACGCAAGACTTCAGAAACTCTAATTTAGTCAATTTATCTAAGGCATTGAGATAAGAAACTGCTGAAATCACTACCAAGATAATTGTTATTTTCAGAACCCCACAGGATGGGATCTTTTTAGGCAAACTGTAAAGACAGATACAGTAGCTGATACTTCCTACTTGTTTAATCAATATGTACGTATTCCAGATTCAAAAAACTCCTTTTGGAGTTGGGGAGAGCTTGGGAAAAAAAAAAAGACTGAAATTATCTAAACTTTAAAAGCTATTAGGCATAAATAGAACATGAGATCATTGAGTAAATCTCAGTTAACGGCTAAAACCTAGGTTTCCTTCTTTTACAAAATGTATTATTCACAATACGGTTTAGTCTACCGCACTCTGAATTGCACATTATACCCTGCCAAAAGCAGTAAATGTGCTCATTGATATGGAAAAAGTCTATTCATATATTCTGTGTCCATGGGAAAAAATAATTTGGAATTGAACACTGTTCCTTTATCACCTGTTTTATACTGAAATAAACATTATTTGTATCAATTCAAATCTAAACCGAAACAGACAAAAGGTTTTCACATCTTTGCTCATTATGAAAGTGAATATATAGGTTTTGAATCAAGCTATGTCAAATATTGTCTGCCAGTATTTAAGATTCAAAAAGGTGTAGAAATGTCTTCCTCTATGTCACTAGTTTGAAGAACTAAAGAGACTGTAGGTCCTGGCTTCAACTGGACAGCCCTACGTTTTGCCACATGGTGTCTCAGTTTCCCATCACCTCCTCTCAGGTCACCGAGATGTCCTAATCTTTCATTTAATACATCAGAAAAAAAAAAAAAAAAGATTTGTCTTTTTAAATAACTAAGAAGTGTTTGTTCAAAACATATCAGCATGAAGAATTTAGAATTTGTTCTGCATTTACTCTGGGCAGTCTGGTGGAATGAGAGTTCAGAATGATGGACGGTGTTTGGAATAAAGAGAAAAATGGAGTGAGAGCTGACATTAGTAGAGGTCTTCTTTTGTTCACAGTGAATATTAATGACTCCTGCTCAGTCTTTCATCAATTCAGAATGCTATGTTATTGGAAAAAATGCTCCACTTGGAGAGACGTACCCATGTCACTGCTGAATCAGAAGCTGGCAACAGCTACAACAATATGTATTTTTAAAGTGTATCTTTGCCTTTTGAATAACATTTTCATACAGTAAGTTTAAATAACATCCTGTCCATGCCCCAGCTTATGATTTTGAAAATGTTGTCTCTTTGCATCTATACTCTGAAAACTCAACTGGAAAAATACAAAGTAAGTTTAACACAAGAATGATTGTGGAAGGCAAGTAAAATATTGAATTAAAAAGAAAAAAGAAAATTGAAAAAAAAGAAAAAAAGAAAGACTGCACAGATACAGAAACCTAGAAAAGAAAAAATTTCATAACCAGGGCACAGCTCTACCATACACCATGTATTCTTATTTCTTTTACATTCCACACCTATTGCCATTACTTTTAGATTGTGCACAGTACTGTAAGAAATTAACTTAAATTTAACTTTCAATCATATTGTTATATTCCCTTCCATGGACTTGTTTTGATTTCCAAATTCGTATGTAATGACAGATTTTTCCTCTCAGGTGAAACGGTTTGTTAAACGCTGTATTTACATGAGGCAATGTCTGCATATAGGTTTTAATTCCTTTCAGTATTCTATCTGCCTTAGCTCTATATTTTTCCCAGATTAAAAAAAAAAAAAAAAATTGTGGGACAGTGGTTAAAAAGATGTTTATTTTTCCTACAGATAGTTGTAGCCACATGATTTCTTCCAAACCACTGTGGCTTCTCATTCTTTTTTCCAACCTCCATTCACTAATGGTGCTTGGCTGCACAAAGCTACCTCTATCATTTCGGATTTATGGAAGAAACAAACAGAAGGAAAAGCTGGCAGCAAAAGCATGCCTTCACCTGAAACCTAAAGCTCACAACGTTTGTGAAAATATGGCAGTGTTTAATACTTTCAATAACATGTTCTTGTACTGCGTGGTGCAGTTAAAAACGTTTTGTACTTAAATCATACATACAGATATGATTAACTGAAGACTGCTGCCACATAGTGAACTTTACAGAGGCCTTAGTACAAAAGCAACTCAGGATGTCGGAATGACTGTTACACTCACTCTGCCTCTGCCTTCTTATCCTGCCTCCAATCACCGGATACCCTAAACAAAGCTAAGTTCCTCCTGGCCAGATTGAACAAACCTCAAGAATCACCGACTTCATGCTTCCCTTTCCCAAATTCATTTAGTCTGAACATAACTCACAGGCTATGTCATATTAGCCCACTCTCAGCAAACATTACCACAAACTCCAAACACGAGTTCAGAGGTAATTTTCGTAAGACCACCTACACAGAAAACATACTGCACATCCCATGATATTGTGAAAACCAGAGCTGGTCTAACAGATCCCATTGGTAATATCATAAGCATCCTGTCTGCACTAATGCACGGTTTATATGACAAGGAGCTGAGGAGGGTGAAGGGGAAGAAAGGTCAGCTCTCGCAAAACTGCTAAGATGAAGACAGACACAGTGAAAACTGCAAACTCATTTTCCAGTGCCTCCCACAGGCTAACGTCTTGTCTGTTCCTGCATCATCCCCATTTCTCTCCCACTGCTATCATTCCACAGGCTCCACACGCATAAGCCCCTTACATTTGAGCTTGAGCATGCTCCCTCTGAGCACGAGAGTTTGATGAGTTCAATCTTTAAAATTTCTTTATATACCAAATATGCTCCAGGGAAAAGCCAGTGGGATTAAACTACCCTGGCTAAGTCTTCTGGTCAATGACCCTTCACAGGATGTCCTGAACAAGCGGATGCTGGGATACAATAAGACAGCTATTCCTACACAGAAAGTATGACCACAACCAGAGCAGGTTACATTATGAAAAACATACCCCATAGAGCTCAGCTGAGTTCATATTTTTCTACATCATAAAAGAGAGCCAACACCACCAAGAAAGATATAGAGCAGTGAACATTCATTTTTACATGAAATCAATTGATGATTGTTAGTACACAAAGAGCAGATGTGTTCAATCTCAAAATGTCAGTTTTACACCATCACCCCTCAGATGAGAGCTTTACTTTCAGCCCACAAAAAAAAAAAAAAGCCTTCACAAAAACAGTGAGAAAAGAAAACTTACTTCTCCAGAAAACTTGCACATTGTGAAGAACCTTAAAAGTTTGAGGTCAATTTTTAAATCAGTTTATATGAAATGACACAAAATCAGTAAGAAGAACTAAGAAAAAACAGGCTGGCAGGTTAAGTAGTCATGGGAACAATTGCGGACCAAGAGCAGGAAGTTTATGAGTGAAGTTTGATGTGCCAAGATGAGCCAAGATGCGTCAGAAGCTTTAAAGAACTTCATGTTTCATACTTATAACTGAAGGTCAGTCTTGGGTATATAATAATGGGGTGGAAAAATTCACAATGAAAATACAGCAGATACAGCAGTTAGGTTACTAAAAACATAAAAATATCATTTTATGCAATTTAGGATAATATCACCATACATATGGTCTTTACTGAGGATGCCAAGATAAACAAATTCATCATTTCCTGCCTCACCTTATGAGTGTTTGACATTCCACTCACAATGTTTTCTTTGTACTTTGTATGTAGTTGTCTACTTTATTTTCTACAAAAAAAAAAGAGAGAGAGAGAGAGAGAGAGAGAGAAAAAGCAGGAATTCCATTAGATAGCGCTGCACTGACACTCATGTGATCCCTACCCAGGTTTCAGCATTTAAATCAACAACACAGATCTCTGCCACTTGAGCTGGCAAACTAAGAACAGACTGTCATGTCCTCTGCCACACATCTCAGTCTGCCAGTCCTGACAGGCTCAAAACAGCTCCCCATCAAAATTAACATTTCTTCTTTATTTCTTGGGTTGGAACTAGATGATCTTTAAGGTTCCTTCCAACTCAAGCCATTCAACAATACTATTTAGGAGGAAGTTCTCTTCTCAGAGGCTGGTGAGGCACTGGAACAGTTTGCCCAGAGAAGCTGTGGATGCCCCATCCCTGGAGGTGTTCAAGGCCAGGCTGGATGGGGCCCTGAGCAACCTGGTCTAGTGGGTGGCATCCCTGCGCACGGCACGGGGGGTGGAACTAGACCTTTAAGGTCCCTTCCAACTCAAGCCATTCTATGATTCTATGATTCTACCTTTTTCAGACACAAATAGTTCTTTCCAAGCTCACTTCCTTGTCCAGATTGTCCTACTTTTTTCCATTTTCACTGAACAATGACTAGTCCCAATTTCAGTGCTCTTCCTTCTAGTCTTTCTTCCATTCTCTTTTTATATCTTCTCACAAGTTTGTTTTCTGTCTTTTTTATATAGGAATCACCTGCAGCCAGAAGACTGTTGAGGCATTGATGGTACAGAAGGGAGAAATTCCCTAAGCATATTTCAGATATTTCAAGTTGGTCCAATACATATCAGTGCAGCATCCAGCAGCAAAAGCAAAGGCAATCCTTAACAGCTGTCAGACAGTAAATTCTAGCTATGCTATTTTTTCTAAAGAAAATTAAACAGATCAATAGACAAGCACTCATCCATTATATAAATCTGTCTTCTCTTTCTGCCTCATTTCATATTTTTGACTATATTAGCAGAAATAACTGAAATTATTAAATGAAAAAAAAAATAGATACATTTTTAAAACATAAGCAAATACACATTATCCTTAGCCTTGGGAAGAGCTGTTCCAGGAAAACAACTGACATGGAAGTTTTCAGTTTCAAGTAGCAAAGTCAGACAAAAGTAGGCATTTAGAATAGAAAGCATCGGATAAACAATGCAACAAACAGCTCCATGAGGTCTAACACCCAAAACCCTCTGCCTTGGAGTTCACCTTTGAACACTCTGATAAGTAGTGCCAAAAAGCTACTGTATTTGGCAGATAAACTCCTAATGAAAGAAGGGAGAGTTACCAGCAATGGAAATAGATAACTGTAGCAAAACTAGACTAAAGAAGAGAAATTACAAACTACTGATAACTTTTAACACAGGAAAGATATGCAGTCACCATTATTGAAGAGCTGGACTGCTTTCACAGGTATGTTGGTTTTAGAAGAGATCTTGGTTACCATTGTTTTGCATGACAGTTAAATAGTGTTCAACAAATATACTACTCATAAAATGTTATTACTTTATACCCAGTTTAAAAAAAAAAAAATTATGAGTATCTGTCTTTAATTCTCGCTGAGTTACAGGCAAGATGACTATTCCTATCCAAACTGATATATCAAATAGTAATGTATGTTGTTTTGGCTGGCCATCGTTATTTCCAGTGAAAATAAAATCTTGGCAGGTACTGTGACTTCATTCAATGTCTTTTAGTAAATCACATGAAATCTTGGAGAGGATAAAAGTAAACCCTGTCACCACTGGGTATATTCAAATACAATAAGATGGACACTGTGATTTAGAGGTATTTCATTTATCACACTGTACTCTTAAACAAAAAGATCCCCAGAAGGTACCTTCTCTTGTTAACAACAATGCCTGTTCTCAGTTTAAACAAAGAAAATGAAGATTGCTCTTCTGCTCACATTTGTGCTTCCTGGGTACATTCTATTACAATGCACAAATGCAGCATTAGGGCAGGAAGAGACAATAGCCATATTAATCTAATTCTAACCCAACAGACTTTTTCTTCCTCCATCTCTATCTCCTTCCTTTCAAGCTCTCTCTGAATCTTTTTTTAACTACTCTTTTTCTCACTGACCTCTTTCATGAAAAAAAAAAATCAAGTCTGAAAGCTATGAATCAAGAATGCTTCAGTATCACTGGATCATCACAATATCTCTTGATGTGGTTAATTTTCCTACTTTGACACCTCCATTTTCCCTAATTATATTTATACTCTTAACTGGTATCATACCATCTGGCAGAATTGCAAACTACGCTTTCAAATTTTACTGTGGCATTGCTGAGTGGTCCTGATCTGCAACTAGGTCTCCACTGCATCAGTTGCTAAGAGCTGCCAAAACTCCTTCCCCTGAACTGCTTATATTCCAAATACAAGTTGACGTCAGCCTTTACCAGATCCTGAACACCACCACTGCTTATCTTCTGTAGTCTGTAATTGTATTGCACAATTTGGATTCTGCTAAGAATAAACATGAAAGCATAATAATTCATTTACATTTCTATAGAATTCCTTGTCATAGGACGTCAACTCTTCTTAGTTCTGAACGGCAGCTTCTGTATCAAATGTGAGTTTTTTCCTTATCTAGGAAGATTATGAGTTGTCAGGTCACAGAAAAATCCATGGAAGACCAGCAAACATATTCAAGTCTTCAAATACAGGACTGTGCTTCCTATTTCCCAGTGTATTTTTTCTGGTCAACACTATATGACATTCAAAGTTACTGCTGTATTCAAAACATCCCAGAGCACAAAGCCCAACTGTGTGCCTCCCATTATCTACCATTTATCTACCAGTTTGGGATTTTTTTTAAGTTATTGTCCTAACTTTGCTTTGGATTTGAAAAAAACTTCCCCTGCTTACTCTCTTTTTACATTGCTAAACTGCTACAAAGTCTATGGAAACAAAAGAAAGAGGATGGAACACACAATCCATGAGCTCTCTGCCTTCTCAGCACTTTGCTGGTGTCCCCGAAAAAAAAAAAAAATACTCTTAACATACAGAAGTCAGAGTAAATCTCATCTCTCTTCTGACTAGGTTCCATTTTCTGAAAAAAAAAAAAAAAAAATCCATAAAAGCAGTGGCATATGAAACCAATTTCTTCTTTTATAATTCTGTGTGACAGTATTTTTTTTTTTTAATCCATGAAGTGTATATATAAAAAAATATCTCTCAGCTCAAACAGAGAAATGTCACACAAGTTAAATTCAAAATGAAGATCTGTAAACTGGATCCATACATGGATTGCAGAGCAGAAGTGCTGTTTAATTTCTGAAACTATCTTATCAGCAGTTTTAGAACACCCAAGTAGGAGGTGCAGTTGTAATAATATTCCACAGTCCTGGCTACGCATCAGTAACACATTGCACAAAAAAAACAGTCTACTCCTTCCCCTTCAAAACAGGAATGTTTCAAGCTTTCTCCAACTAAAACAAATTTTGACTATACACAATATTCACTACTGCACACTGATACTAGAACTTTATTGATTACTGTAATTTCTTTAAGTTATAATGCATGCTCACTTTCTCCTCTAGGTAATTCTCTAGGGGAAGAGAGCCATTAGTAATGACATTTTAGTCTTTCCTATAGAAATGCCAACTGATGCCGAAATGATACTGAATAAATGACCACAGACTGCCAAACTCAACTGAAAGGTCATTAAAGGAACAAAATACTTCGACAGACATGTTCCATTTCATTCCTAATTTAAAACATTGGAAAATATGTTACATTTTACCAGTCCTCTATCAATGTACTTAACTGGAGGGTAAAATTTAGAACTCCTTAAAAGTGAAGAAAACACACTACCAAAAACCTCGTGTACCCTGCCAAAACTTTATTAAACTGGAGTTGTGACTGAAAACTTGTATCAGTGACTTCAGAGTTAACTGGTTGTTTGAGTCCCAGAAATAAAAATGCCTGACCTCCCACTGACTCTTGTTCTAGAGACATACAATCCCTGCCAAGTGAGACGTTAATTCTCAGATCTCCACGCCATCCCTGCACCTCTTGGCCCTCTCTGGCCTTTCTCGTATCCCATCCACAATTTACGCAATGAACAGCCAGGGCTATGACTGGTGCAAGGTTACTCCTGGCAGCTGCCCAGCATGCCTGCCGGTTGCCCACACAACAGCCCAAATCAAAGGCATTGCCCTTCTGGGGCACAAGAAGGGGACTAAGAATAACATGGATTTGTCTTCTGCACGTAACAACGCTTCTTACAAAACATATAGGAAGTTCACTTCTTTAAGAACTCCACCTTTCTGTCAAATTAAGTCAAAAATCAACAATTTCAAAGATCTTTACGAGAAAGAATGAAATAAGACAAAAAGACAACACAATCAGGCCACATTTCTAAAGGAGATTAGGCAAAAATAAGTAAAAAAATAAATAAATCAGTAGTTCCAGTTATCCCAAAGTGAAGCATAAACATGGAATAGTCAGAGTTAAGGTTAAACTTAAAACAAACCAATTCTGAAAACATGGATTTTCAGACAAGAGACCACCATGACACATATTTCTTACCTTTTGGTCTATCAAAAATCATAAAATTTCACATAGTAATTCTTGCATCACAGTAAAGACATAAATACAGAAATGTATTTTGCTGTAATTACATCTAAAAATAAAAAGCCTTAACCTAATTATAAGCTTTTTTTTTTTGATCTTTTAATAGACTATGACTTGTCAGTGATAGGGGCCGTATCATTGCTAGACAACACTAAGGTGGATTAATTTAAATTAATTCCGTCTATTTTGATTACTATTGTTTTTTTGCTTGGGGGAAGAACACGAGAAATTTACTTCTTGTGGCCTAGTCCTCTCACTTTCCAGCAATCTTAATCTATATCCATTCATTTTCCAGTATCTTCTCTGCAAAAAATGTTTCATGAAGAGGAAACTGAACTCATGGCTCTAACTCTGCTTGGAATTCTGCATAAAAACTTTACATCCCTAGGGATTTCCAACACTGTCAGTAGAATACAGTAAAAATATATATCCTTATATACAAGTTTACACATCAGTAGAGATCATATTATCTTTAATTATAGCAATTTGTATTTAACCATGATCATATCGGAAAGCATGCAGAACAGAATACAGCCCAAGCATCTTTAGAGTAAATTACAGCATGTTACTACTTCGCTTTATCTTTAGAAGGTGGAAAGATATGATTTTCTTATAGGAATTATACAAGATATCTCCTTTTGTACCTTCCAGATTTTTTAATGGAGTCTTTATGGCTACAGTCCTACAACGAGCTCTGTACAGGTAAATATCAGCCTTCATGTAAAGTAAAGACTTCGCAATACAGGCAAAAAAGTCCACCCATATGAACTTCCTCAGAGGAGTAGTGCTTAAAACTATAACCAAAACTGTATGAAATAGGAAATGATAAATGCAAATTATCTATTTAATTTAAAGGAGAAGTTGCACATCTATCATTTATATTTACTAGAAATTGTCTCCAAAATTTTGAATAATCTAGAGATTGCTCCAGACATAGAAAACAGACCTGGTTTAAGCCCCTCTAGAAATATGATGTATATTCCACTTACTTGAACAATTACCAGATTATACACAATTTACAAAAAACATGACTTGCATTTTGCAACAGTTATGCATGAAAAAGCCATAGAGCTAAGCAGCATGGATATTAGAGGCAATCTCTGACTGTGCAGAAAATAAAAGCCTGATGTCCACTCCCGATTGCAGCTCACAAGAAACAAATTATTTGTCTCTAAGAGAAAATGTTTTGCATTATGGACAAAATGCAATAGATGTCTCAATGTTTGCCACTGATTCCATAAAAAACATTGTCTTTATACTTTCCAAGGGAAAATTAATATCAGTACAAGCAAATAAGTTGGTAACAGAGGGTCAACACAAGCATTTATTGTTGTAAGCACACTGAGCGTCTCAGCACACTCCTAAACCACTTCCTCTCTCTTCTTGGAGAACATTTTCTCCTGTGTTCACTGAACACAAATTCAATACTTATGCATCCATTTATTCTGAATGCTAATCTTTTGAAAATCAGAGCTCAGACTACAAAAAACACATTTGATGAAAAGGTAATTTGCATGAAAATGCTAAAAGGCATATACTAACTGGTAATTCATACACCAAAACAAAATTATGAAGTCTCTGCAAAATGAGTTTCACCCATTATCTATATAAAAAACAGATTATAATAGGACAATTTTTCTGTGTAGCAAAACGCACTGAAATTGCAGCATAATAACTTTCATTTAAAACTTTAATACATTTCCTGCATTATCTCACATATTGTCCTTGAACTGACCAATTAAACAATGAAATTCTTTGCATTTTTATTCTGTATTATACGTAGCACAAAAGAAAAGTACAAGAAGGAGCTGTGTAAATACAGTCTTTGGCAACCTTTTTTTTAAAAAATTTCATTTTTCCCTCTGAAAGAGATGAATCCTCTATTCTTGTTGTCTTTTATCTCCTGTATTTTCACCATTCATGAACAGGGAAAAAACAGGGGACACTTTTGCCTAAACTTACCTTTTTCTTATAATTGTAGTTTTAAAAAGTCAAGTAGAAAAACTGGCGTGTTTTCTGAAAATATAATGGAAAAATCCAACACTAAAGACAAGCTGAATAAAGGTACAAATTAACAGATGTAACACCACGAAGCTAATATTTGAATAGTAACTTCTCGACTTTAATAAAAGCTCCTTCTGTGAATTTGAGCAATCATCAAGTAGTTGTGATTCTCTTTTTTTCTGGACATAAATAACTAGGAATTCTTCTGAAAATTTACTTACATCTTTCAAGTATTTTGAAATCCTTAATCAATTTACTACAGAGAACTATTTTCTCCCAAGTGGCTTACATCTACTCTTGTATGTCTTAGGTCCCATTGCCTGAAGAACTCTAGCCTCAAACACCTGTACAGCTGTATATTCCCTGCAGCCATGAGAAGCGTTTTCTGTACTGATCATCCCCACTACAAAGCAGTGGCTTGGAAGCCATAAAGCCCATTGTAGTTGCAGAAATGTCCAAAACTGAAAGTTTTCTGTTATTTTGGGGTGCTCTCAGGGCACATATCAGAGAACTGCATCTGCCCGCAGAGGACAGAATGTTGCAGGAGAAATGCTGTTCATTTCTAGTTACTGGAAAACTCTTACGGGTTCACAGTCCCTGTGAAGCAGGATCTATATTCAGTTTATGTACAGAATAATGAAAAAGGCCCAGATTATATTTAAGGAGAATACCGTATGGGAGAGGACACATTTCTTTCATTCAGCATTAATTCTGCACTCTGTGATGCAGCACACCTTTGTCACAGCTTGAATCAAAATTTTCAAGGCACTAATACGATTTCTCATAACACCAAAATTAAGGATGAACATTAGGGGTGGAGGAGCACTGAAGGCTGAAAACTTTTAATTATTTGTCTAAGCCACTTACATTACTCCCAGCCTCTTATAGAAAGGGACTAGATCATCTTCTTCAGCCTCGTCTTTGGTCAAATTTTCTCCATGCACACAACATTTGTACTAGTTTAAACTCAAAAATCAATTTAATTAGCTCAGCCAAACCTTTAGCACAGTGGCTCTTAAATCATTGTCAGCATTATAAAAAGTACTTTTGCTACCCACCTCCATTAGCTTCCTAGCTCCTCCTAGCTAGTATTAAGCATACAAGTGAAGTTTCACAGTTCAATTAAACAAATTCAGAACTTCATTGTCACTTAAAAGAGCAATTCTGCCCTCTCACCTTCTTGCCACGCAACTCACAAGTGTTAGCTTCCAGCATGGATGAATGGGAACATACCTTGCACTGTCACAGGAGAGAGTGGTAGCATTTCTTTCAACAGCAATGTAGCGGTAGATCAGCTCCAGATGACTGTCAAACTGAAGCCTGAAATGCATTCTTCTTGCCAAGCATCAGCCTTGTACATGCACAATCACCCCTGCAGAATAGTGTTTCACTTCTATAAATTTTGTACTTTGCCATCCCTAATTCCTTGCAAGTATAGGCAAGCTCCTCCTGAATCTCCACAATATTTTGACCAGTTTTCTTGCCATGGGGACCTAAGAAAATGATAATGAACTTCAGGTATTTATATTTCTGAAAGTAGTTCTGCAATATAATCACTCCTTACAGCAGAATGTAAATGATAAACAACATATTATTATCAACATGCATCCATTGGAATTCCATCAATACTGGTTAGTACAAACAATTTGCCCATTTGCAACAAAAAAAAACATAATTCCAGCTTGCCTGCTGTTACAGTGGTCAGAACACTTACAGTGTCTGTGAATACATTAAAAGTGAATTGCAAAGTCAAAAGAGAAAGTGACCTAAGGACAAAAATATGCAGTTACCAATCACAGTAAGGCTGGGCACAACAATCACTTTGAACAGCAGCTTCTTAACTTTAGTTTCTTTTCAGACTCTACAGTTGCCCAAGTCTGATGGGTTCACTGAAGATACCCTAAGAAACTGTAATTCTTGGACATCACAGGCACTGTTTATCTCTGTGCAAGCCCTTCATGCTGCATTATACCTTGCTTAACTCCTATACTTTCAGTAGAATTTCAGAAGAGAATCAATTATTTACATGCTGAAAGATCCAACAACAGTCTATGTAGGGAAGACCTTCCAGCATGTTATTTCTCCAGTTCTTTCTGGCCTTGCAGTCAGCAAAGATTTTAAACAAATGAAAGCAAAGCTTAAGCACTGGCAAGAAGCGCAAGTTGGACGGTTTAAAGACTAGATGCTCTAGGGATGTTAGGGATATGCTAAGAAAAAAATTACTATCTTTTTAAAGTCCAGTTGGAGAGGTAGCAAGGGAAGAGAAGCAAGTGTGATTTTCTGAACACTGCAAGTCACAGTGAGCACACAGAGAAGGCACACATAAAATGTCTGAAAGACAACAGGAAAAAAAAAAGAAAGAAAAAAAATAGACATAGAAATGGGATGGAATACCAGGATGACACAACTCTTCCCTTCAGCAATCAAAAGCATCTCTTTCTCATACAGATGTACACTTCATTTGCAGCTTGCTTGCCTCTCTCTGCATAGCAGAACACCACATTTTGTGTTCCAAAACCCTTCACTGAATCCAAAGCATTGGGCTAGGTTAAAAAAAAAAAAAATCAGTCTGAAAATGGTAAAAGTCTGGCACAGAATGAGAAGAAGCTACAAACATTCTGCAGAAAAAGTAAAAATGCCTCAAGTCCTTTCAAACGTGTAGGAGAAAATTACTCCAGGCCCCAAACCTAACTAGCTTGATGCTGAGCTGAGCAAGACACAACAGGACGGCAGTTAAGATCTGTGTTCTCTGCAGCATCCAAAAGTATCTGATCCAGGCCATGTCATCTCTAGATAAAAACTTATCTACTTATCTGTATTTAACTGTCTTTAGGAAGCTACAGCCACAAGACCTTGTCACATCTTTCTTAGGACTGCTGTCAAGTTCCTGCTTTTCTGACATCCCTCCCTTGTATAAATATCTATACACAATACTAAAACTATTTCTTTCTCATAGCTGAATGAATAGCTGGCAGTGGAACAGCTTAACATTATTTTTGCAATCCCCAGGATCATTTCCCTTGAATTCTGGGGAATACAGAAACGGAATACAGTCATTCCACACCCATCTCACCACGTGGACACATCATTCTAGTATCAGTCTGGATTCTGTGCAGCCTCTGGTAAATGTATTCTCCTGCTTCTGGCCAGCATTGTTACCACTGTACGTCCAAAGATCATACTAGCTCATTTGCCCCAGTACTACAGTAAGAGAAGTCATTAACTAGAATGAAATTTAAATTTTTCTGTTTTTCAGAATGAACCCTTATCCTGTGATATGTATCATTTGCTTTCCAGTTTCACAAACCCATTATTTTCCATTTCACTATTAAAAATACATATTTTGGGACTTTGACTATTTAACCTAGAATCTGAAATCACTCCATAATGGTACTTCTTAAAAGATCACCATGATTCCCTTTATTTCTTGTGTTACTTCCCTGTGTATCTGCATCATTTACCAGCAAAGACTTCATCTCACTGTCTACAGTACTAATAAAAATATTTGAAGTGTTTGACAAAGGATTAGCCCCTGGGGAAACCACTAAAAGCATCCCCACTTGAGATACTTCTTTAGTAACAACTACATATTGAAATCTGCCAGTTAGCCATCTAATATATGCCTTGCTAACTACAGACAACAAACATCCTTTAAACAAACAGTCATGTGGTGGTCCATCTACAAATACCTTGAGGAATTGGGACAGACACATCTCTCTGCTTCATTCCAAATACATTGTAACTTTTTATATCGCCTAGTCATAACTCAAAAAAAGTCTCAATTCTAAATGTAAAGTAAGAGCTTACTGATTTCAAACGCAAATTCAACATGCAAAACACAAAGACATACTGGAAAGGCTCACATTAGAAACCACATTCCATTGCCTTGAAATAAGATTACGTTGGCAGAAGTTACCTTGGTTATAGCTAAAAACCACATCTTATAATGATTCTTTATTTTAAAAGCTTTTTTATTTTTAAGTNTGCTTCTATACTAAGAATTTAAGAGTCTCTAGTACTGGCTCAGACCAAGGGTCCATCTGGCCTGCTGTTCTTTATTCAAGAATGGCTCCAAGCACTAGTAGGAAGCAGCAAGGACAGGGGAAACATATACGATACTTCCCCCACTTACACTCTCCTTGACTCCAACTGTTTTCAGTCTGGTGTATTTCCTGAGCCTGGTGTGGTTTGTCTCATTCCACAGCGGATTTTTTTTCTGAATGTCCTTGAACTAATCTAAATGCTTTGCACTCACATGGCACTCTGTTAAAAAAATCTATCATTTAATACTTTCCACAAAGAAACACCTCCTTTTGCTTGTCTTGATTGTGCTTCTGACTAGCTTCCTTTGTTCCTAGTTCTTATACCTGAAGACATGCAGAGCAGTAACCCCTTGTCTATCTTCTCCATGATGTAGACCTTTCTACAACACCTTTGTAAACTCTGAAACATCTTCTTAAGACTGGACTCATTCATTCCTCTATTTGAATTTGATCATCCTTGGTGCCTTTCCTGGTTTGTTGTTGTTGTTNCTGTTAGCCATTTATAATGGACACTTTTGCCCTTCTATATCCTTCTTATTTAGATAGGAACTTATATGAAGTATCAATTTCTTTCCATCTTTTATANTTGTTTTGGTTTGGGTTTGTAAGTTGCAGCTACCAGACCCAAAAACATTATGCAGTCTCCAGGTGAATAACGGATTTTGACAGAAGGTATAATGAAATTTTCCTTTTGTTTTCTATTGTTTTCCTATTTATTTCTAATGTTTTATTTGCTTTTTTGACTGCTATTAAGCAATGAGTCAATGTCTTCACAGAAGTAGCTCATGAGGGGTAATGGTCAGTTCCAAGGCCATCATTTTATACATATAAAATACACATACGAATTTATCTGCTCTTTTAATCTCATTTTCCATTTCATTGTTCAGTTATTCACTATTAAGTCTTTTTGCAATTCTTCATGTTCTGCACTTGCCTTACTGTGAATAACTTATGATTATCACAAATTTGTTTCTGTCATTGCTTATCCCCTTTATAATGTCCTTTATGAATATCGCCTCCTAACCAAGACTGATGCTGTTCAGTGTTATTGTGAATGTCACATTTTTATTATAATTGGTTACATTTATACTACTCTTGAGTTAATTGCTTTAAGCTTTGCAAATAGGGCCTTTTAAAGGTCCAAATAAACACAACACTGCCTGGAGTCATGGTCTGCTCACACTTAAGAAGTATAATCAGATCACAGCCATAATAACCACCAATTTTTAAATTGCAAATTAACTCTTCTGCTTTATCAGAGTAAAGCCTATTATCAAGTCACCCACATTGACTAAGGGACAGGCTTAAGAAGCTGTCACCTGTTAAATTTAGAAACTGTCCTGATACAGGTTAAAGCTGGCTACTAAAATCTGCTTCCAACCAGCTATATAGCTTTCCAGTATCCAAAAAGTTCCTTAATGAACATTTCCTTAATCCTTAAGAATATTTCTTGATATTCATATATTAATTTTAAAATAGTTCCTTAGTATTATCCATTAAAAAAAAGTTAGAAATAACAAGCTACTCTGGAACTTTCTTAAACAATTTTGCAAAATGTAAGATACTTTATACCTCTCATCTGGACTAGTCTACCTTGAATGACCTCATTTTCCTTTAAGAAGGAAACAGTAAAAGTACCAGAAGAAGGCACACTGATAGTTACTACACTACAGTTGATGAATGATGCTTTGTTTGTACATTCTTTCTGCACAGCCTTACATACACCCAGCTTAATGACCTGAAGAGCTTACGTAAGTTATTTGTGTATGCAAATATTGACATGAGGGCCTATTATAGATAAAAATAAGCAATAGTGCTGCTTTTTAAAAACATACAACAGATTTTTCACTACCCAGAAATCTCTCATGCTATCAATGTTTTTATTGTTAAAGAACATTTTCAAAGTGAAGCTTTGAAGCAGAACTCTCCTGTCACCTCTGCAAAGGAAAATTCGTCTGTGATGTTTCGCTCTTCATACACATAAGACCTGCCTGTAGACTTCACATTAAAAAAGCATTGCCAGAATTAAATGATGATTTAGGTTTTTCTAATTGTTTTTCAGAACAGCATAGCTTGTCACCAACTCGGCTATTAGTACTTTTATCAATAACATTAACTTACTAAAGCTACCTTTTAATGCTGTTAAGCAGGTCCCACAAAGCAGCGGAGATGGGAACTACTATCATCATTATTATCTAACATAACATTTTCATAATAGTATTCCAGCAAAATTTAATGCATAAAGACTCAGCCAGAAAATCCAGGAAAGAAAAAAAAAATTGAGCATTTAAAAAGCCTTGATTTCCTTTGTGCTGACTTAAGAGTATTCCTAACCAATCTGCCAAAGCTACAGATGTATGAGGCAGAAGTGTGGAAGGCATCTGTGTGAGAAAGCACAGACTAAGCAGAGATGTTGGCAAAACCCTGTGTAAGAACAAGACTTTCAGGATACCAAAAAGAAATATAGTTAAAAAGACTAAGGATTCTTTNAAAAACAAGGAAAAAGACTGATTATTGCTAGCCTGGTAGTAGCAGACTTTAAAAGGAACTATCATTAAAACAGGAGGAAAACTCAACAAATTTTTAAAATTAGCAATTAACTTATGTAGGGACCACATTGACCAAATGAAAGCAAAATATTGCTGAATGTCTATAGGGACATCAAGGTTAACAGTTGATAAGAAAGATTAAACTGCTTTTAGTACAGTTCTATTATTAAGCCATCCAAAAAGTGTACTTGAAAATTAGTCTTAACACACAGTAAAGCATTACTTTATTCACCTACACAGTTCAGGCTTTATTGTTTGCTTTCAGAAAACTATTATCTACAGGGGACTATATATTGCCAAGGTCATTTGGAGCCATGACTAACATAAACAAACTTTGTTTAGCAATTAAAAACATGTCTGCACGTAGACAAGTGAAGTTTCCATAACTGCACTTGAATAAAGTAAACCACACTTTCCATCACCAGGCTTGATACTTACTTTAGTATATAAATGCAACAGTCCTATGTTTCAAGGCAAGAAAACTTCTGAAAATCTAAAACTGTTAACAGAATTCTATAGTAAATTTTAGGAATACCATACTAGCTTATACCTACAGCACTAAGCAAAGGCACACATTCAAACTGCTACTGGTTCACTGAAGCATAATCCTAACATGACCCTAAAAAAATGGTTTGTAAAATGAACACAGTAGATGAAACAACTTAGACCCAGCTCAGCAGTGGATTACAATGTATGACAAGATAAGACCAGAAAGACTAGCAGGATGTCCCCTTATTTTTAGGCTTGCACAAAAGCTAAGGCACTTCTCTTCACGCAACAATCTGCTGGCCAGGCATTTGGAGCTGGCCATAGAGACCTACCAAGAGGTTTGGTCTCCTATATCCTGATAACTAAAGTCTTTGGAACAAGTATGCAGATTTATTGTTCCAGTAAACCAATATGAGAATGAAATTGTGCCTCTACATTTTCTGGCATTTTTTTAATGAAAATAACAAGCTAACATGAAATGAATTCCATACTGAGAAACAGACGCCTCCCCATTGAGATGTTAACAGAGAATCTAAGGAGAATGCCATTGAGCTGGCAGAGGACCAGCCCAGGTAAAAGAGGAAGGCAGGACAGTCAGAGGAACGCCAGTACATCTCACTGGCAAAACTGGCCAGAGGTGTCCATAATTCAGGTCTCACCAGGAAGTTACACCACTTCCCTCCAGAGAAGAAATCACTCTACGTCCCATCCATAGTTTGGATAGAGTTGCGAGGACAAAAAGCAACTTTCCTGGGAGGGCAAACTGCTTGAGACCATCTGGATTTCCTGTCTTCTGCTGGGTATCAACAGAATGGAAGACACATACAAGCTCAATTTCAGTTTTCTTGGTGGTGGTGGTGATGGACAAAGGCAAGGAGAGGGAAGACTCCAGTCTGCTAGAATAGCCAAATATCAGATCTCAGCAGTGAAAGATATGGAAGACAGGGAGATCTTGAGCTGTGGTCCTTCACTGGGATTCTAGGAAAGGCTAGCCTATAGGAATAAATACTGATCATAAGCCACTGAGACACAGTCCTTGTGCACTGGCTAACTGCGAGGGGACCACCAGATCCAGACCATCAGAATTTCTATCACTTCACAAATCCTGAACCATAAAATGAAAGATAAAATGGTTCACAAAATGAACAATGTTGGTATCTCCTAACCAGAGAGCAACCAGGGAGCATCGAAGGTGCCTGAAATCTACTCATAAAACATGGAGCCTCCTTGGTTTGCAGGTAAAAGCACAGCATGTAAAGTTACAGCTGATATTTCAGACCCAAGTGTCTCTGCCAACCATCCATTCTGCTTATGAATCCAGGCTAATTTAACTGACTGTTTATCCAGTAGCACTGGAAAGGATGCTCAGCACACTATTTTCCTCTAAAATTGAGAACTTTCATGTGATTTCCCTAAAATTCAGTTTAGAACTAATTTAATGCATCACACACACAGGTGTGAGACCTGTGTTCAAGTTTTTCAGGCAAAACAGGGACTCAGATCTGAATTCTGCTACGGCTCCTATTCTGATCCAGTGGTGCTGGTGGCAACAGGGCTGCTAGAAGAGAAGAATGAAAAGCCCACAATTTAACAGACCCAGCAGCCACACTTGTATTGAGCAGTAACCATGCAGAGTGGCAAGATGAGAGTGAGGAGGGTTTCATGAAGGTGGGATACATTAAAGCTACAGTCAAATACAAAGACTACGAAGACATTAGTTCCACTGGACTTACAATTCTGTGACCCCGTCATGGTTTTGGCTGGGACAGAGTTAATTTTCTTCGTATAGGCTCACACAATGCTGTGTTTTGGATTTTTGATGAAAATAGTGATGATGTTTTTGGTTGCTGCAGAGCAGTGTTTACACAGAGCCAAGGACTTTTTGCTTCTTGTGCTGCCCTGTCAGCGAGGAGGCTGGGGGTGCACAAGGAGCTGGGAGGTGACACAGCCAGGACAGGTGACCCAGACTGACCAAAGGGATATTCCATACCATGTGGCATCATGCTCAGCAATAAAAGCTGGGGTAAAGAAGGAGGAAGGGGGGGACGTTGGGAGTGATGGCGTTTGTCTTCCCAAGAAACCATTACGCGTGATGAGCCCTGCTGTCCTGGCAGTGGCTGAGCACCTGCCTGCCCATGGGAAGCAGTGAATGAATCCCTTGTTTTGCTTTGCTTGCGCGCGCTGCTTTTGCTTTACCTAGTAAACTGTCTTTATCTCAACCCATGAGTTCTTGCACTTTTACCTTTCTGATTCTCTCCCCATCCCACCTGGGGAGGGTGAGCAAGCGGCTGTGTGGCACTTAGCTGCCTGCCAGGGCTAAACCACAACACCACCTATAACATCAAATGGATATTCCCATATAATTGCCAAGCACTTTTATATATCAATACCCTGGCAAATTACTTTTACCTGCTACTTAGGAATGCAGCCATTGTTTACCTTTCAGGTATAAAATTCAAAGACCACAAACTGGCAAGACTAGACCATTATATTTATAAAATATCTTTAATATTACTGGACGCATGCAGTTCTAAGGAAGGAATTAAAGGGAACTTTAATTATCAAAAAACAGCCTAGAGAACAAATGCTAATAGTAATAGAGATAGTAATAGTGGTAGAGAGATTCTAGATGTAATTTTTTCCATACTGCACAGAGAAAATATTATTTTGGTTTAGTTTTGGACAATTTTGAGAAAAAAGAGCATGTCAAGAAAGTAACAAAGTACTGAATAATTACCAGTGTGTCTGAGTTAAATTAAATGAAAGGAAAAACAAAAGCAGATAGCTAGTACATTTGCTTATATTTCCAAATAAGCAACTTAGATAGTAAAATCGGTTGAAAGGATGACATTGATTTGAATTTAGATGAGTTTCAGAATTTCATTTTAGACATTCAAAATAAAGCTTTTCTAGAACCTCTATCCATAGTAAAGTAAAAATCTCAAAACAAAGGCTCCACATCTAACAGCATAAATATCCATTTAAAAAAAAAAAAAAATACTAGAAATAACATGAGATTAGAAGAAAAAAAGCACAGAAGGTAAAAACTGCATCTCAGAGACTAGGAAGTGAAGGAGCAAGGTTAGTGTTACACAAGTGAGTAAGATTTTTTAAGTATATGAAGGTAAAAAGTGAAAACTCCCCCAATTATGCAAAGAAAAAGAAAATACAAAAGGAAATGCAGCTGTTCTTCAGACATAAGACAGAATATAGACTGAATTTAGTCAAAATTGAACAAGTCTTCCTCAATTTTCAGTAAGAATGATGATTAAAAAAAAAAAAAAAGGCTGGCTAATAGAGTTTGGAAAGGTAATTAACGAACATGAAATGGAATTGAAATTCAGATTTTTATGTGCCCAAATGGGAAGAATCTGGAAATAACTACCAAGTGCAGTGAATAAATCCCTGGCACTTTGAAATCACAAATCTCATAATAAGGACTATTGAAGTATCTATCAAATCATGCATGGCAATCACAGACAAGAACTACAAAGTAATAAGGTTTTTATATTAAGTTAGAAAAGATGAAGACTGATCTAAAAATTGCATATTCAGAGATAGGTAGGAGATCAGCTGATTGCACAAATAATTCAATGAGCAGTGCTGATAGCAGAATGATGCTAAAGGGCTGAACGGCTCCCAGGAGGAGCTACCTCAAGGGCCTTATTGGGATTAATTTTATCAAATAATTTTATTAATGAGGTATTGCAGTAAAGAAGATTCTCTGTGAAAAAATGAGTTTGAGGTCTAGAGTAATAGGATGGGATTTAATATTACTTAATGCAAAAATATGCTCTTCAGAGAATTTCTACTGCAAGATACAAGTTTAATAGTCAGAAAGAGGTGTATTTGCATATCTGAATCAATCACACAATGACTGTGGGCCCCCAGAACGGCCATGAAGAAAAGCAAATACAGTCTTAAAATGAATCGGGCCAAGGTATTTTTAAAATCTCACAAAAGTGTGAAAAACACTCTGGTCCTCTGTGCTTAAAAGAGGTAAGTTCCCATAAGAACAGGTAGAAGCAGGACTTTGTGGAATAGTGAGACTTTTGCAAGGGCACATGAAGACTGCCTACTTGTTCAGCATCATATAACAAAGTCTGAGAATGACATCTCTCTCTAAATATACACAGGAGGTAGAAGTGCCATGCAAACAAAAAGACAACTCTGGCATACAAATAGACATAGCCTTTCCATGAAGAAATTTATTGTGGAAATTGGAATAAGGCTTTTAACCTCCAGTAGGCAAAGTTATGAAACAACCTTCAAAAACAATGGGTTAAAGCACTGAGAAGATGGATTTGGAGTTTGACACATTTGTTAAGAAGTTTACATGACATGCTTGTCCACAAGAGAGAGAAATAGAGTTGATGAATCAAGACACACACTCTTGTACTGTCTCCTATGTCCCCAAGTTACCACTAACAAAATTTGCACATATAAGTAACAACAACCAGCAGCCATACCAATCAGCTGTTTTATCGTTTTCACTAGAACTTGAAACAGTTTTCCAAAGGCCCTCAGTATCATTATTCCCATTATGTAGAAAGGGAAATGGGCAGTGATGTAGCTTGCCACATGTAACAGGGAATGCCATCAGCAAGGTTAGGAATAAAAGGCAAACTTCCCAAATCCAGACGTATTGCACTGTCTTAGTACAAACCAGCATTGGTTGACCCATGCATTAAATAATGTCTAAGAGAAATTGTCTAACAAACAAGCAGCACCTAAGGTAACACCTCGTTAGACACCGAAGGCCAAAAATCTCACTGGTTTCAAGTACAGGCTCAAAACGTATGACAAGATTTCTGCAAGGTGGTGCTGATGACAGCTGAGGACCTGACACAGTGACCCTTCCAATGCAGTGCTCCTAACTGAAGTGAGTCAAAGTGCTCATTAAACAGGAAATTCTTCCTGAAACCTCTCTCTTCTATCAGGTCAGTCCTTGAAAACTGATATGAAAAATAGAACTGAGCAAATGGACCAGTTTCTGTGCAGCACACTTTTCAGAACAGAAACCAAACACTGAGCAGGATATGAAAGTGAATGAATGCCAGATCCACAGGATACATTTTAACAGCCAGCTTTATTACTTTAACAGAGGAGGACTGTGTGTTTCAGCTCTCAACCCTCTCATTTCATTTGGAGTCAGTGTCAGAAAAGGTCATATTGCAAAATATAAACAAATTACTAACATGGAGCAGATTTCCTCAGATTGTCCAAGTTCCTCAAGTCGTTCTGGACCATAGAAATATCTTCTCCTACAGAAACAAGCCTACCAGCTAAATCCTAAGTCTCATTTATACCTGTGGGATATACTTTGCTCCCAAGGCTCATTTATACATCTGGCACGTATTTATACATTGCTCCCAAAGCAACAGCAACCAGAACAGCTACAGTTCCAGATACCTGCATCACTCCTACATACACACACACAGAGGCACTGTGTGTGCCTATCTTCTCCTGATCCAAACCCCAAAATCATGGCAAAAGTCAGTTCCCACATCTGATAGATGAAGCATGTCTTCCCTAAAAGTTGAGGCCTGGCGTATCAGATGTGATTGTGCGATCAACAACCCATTTACTCCCAAAGTTATCTTAGTTACCTACTGTTAACATTGTGAGGCTCTATCAGCCGCAGCCTGGCTCACTGGTTATGCACCAAGCTTCCTGTCAGGGGTCTCTGAGGCTAATTTTGCATGTGGCAATAACCACCTAATCAATCCACGTCTTTCTAAATCCTAATGGAGCACCTGCACATCCAGACATGAATCTTCCTCCTGACATCCTCCACAAACATAAATTACAAGTTTACTGCACAGTCCAGACAAGTCTCGGTGACCCTTTGACAGGGCAAACAGAGGTCATGCAACAATCTGATTTTCAGCATCCACTTCTTCCACCCTTCCACTTTCTGAATCTTGAAGCCTGTAGTTGCAATGCAATTTTGAAGTGATGACTAATTCCTACCTATGATACCATAAGCAATGTTTCAATTAAAATATGTTTCAAGCCATGTTTAATTAGCAAGTACTGCAGCACAACTGGAGCAGGTCTGTAGAATGAAACAGTTGGTGCTGAGTACATAAAGTCCACGGGAGGGGAGAGTAGCTATGGGCTAGCTCTAGTCTGGTCCAATGCACTGGATACACTTTAGCAGCTGGAGCACATCAGTCTGTTTAGTTTCATCTGGAATTAATCCACTCTGTATGTTCCAACACAGTCCTGCAATGCCAGTGTGGTAGGTGGAAAAATTAGGAAACTCTCTTGAAAATCACACCCCCAGTCAAAGCTAAAATGCTAGTAATCAAAACTGTCTTACTCTTGACTAATATCAGCCCAGTTAACTGCAGTGGCCATGCAAGAACACTGGTGGTTATTCGTTGCTTTAAAAGGCTTTTGATACCTTTAAATACCCAGCAGCCTTCATCTCCCCTCAGTCTTACTATGGCTTGGCTAGTTGCCGAATACCTTAATTATAACATTCTTTGTCCTCGTACAAAAAATAATACCGGTAAGACCTACATAGGTAAGGAATATCTGTCATATCGCAGTTACCTTTGCATCTTAGCCATCTCTTCAAAAATTTGCCTTTCAAGGCTCTGAAAGGTTTTCTAGTCCGTAACAGAAAGGCCAGGAAGACAATCAGATGATGTCATGAATGAAGCCATTTGATATCAGACAGGATTCGGGGCCAGATGCATAATAATCGTTTTTAACACTATACCATGTAAATTCCACCCAGACATCTATAAACAGAGAAGCAATGGGCTGTTCACTGCCTGGTAGGGCTGAGCCACAGCTGTGGCTGGAAATGGTTCATTGATGGACTCACTGATGACACCATCATGTCTCTGTCACCACTCAATAACACATGCTTAGGGAAGGTATCTATGAAACACAGTTTCCTGTATCTATGATCCTTTCAGTTCCTGCTATCGGCATTTCATAGCCTTCCTGACCCTGTCACTGGATTTGGGTCACAATGGTCAATATTTCCTGACACATTTAACTTCCACAAGCTCGTCTAATCCTTCTCTTAATGTATTTTATACTTCTAGACTTCATTGCCCCCTATGCTAATGTTTCACTGTTTGATTATATGCCACATATTTTTTTTTTATTTTAATACGATGCCTGACAATTACACGCCACGCTCCTAGTTCTTGACTGTTAAGAAACAGTGATAATCACATTCTCTTTTCCAGCTCTATGCTACCTGTGATTTTAGAGTCTTACTGCACTTGGCTTTTTGTTCATAATGAAAGTTTAATTTTCTTTTGTATCTTCTCAGTATCTGTTCTACCCCTTTTCAAGACAGGCTGATCATTTAATCTCCAGTCCCTCAATACTGCCAGAGCCTTCCATAGCTTTTGCCATCACCTTCAGAACTGACAAATTTTGTATCACCACCAAGCTTTTTTGAGCCTTTCAACCAGTTCATTTCTGATGAAAAGGAACCCACCTGGCAACTGAACTCAATTTAAGACAACATGCCAGCTATTACGTGAGCCAGAATCACACACTGCACAGAAAGGAATATTAAACAAAAGGCAATGCCAAACAAGTGACCTCATTCCATGCCTGCTGCTCTTTCCCTGCTCATATTTACAGCTCTCCTCGCACAGGCAAAGAAACCCTTTGGCCATTTCCCTTGTGCTCACAACACTGAAGCCAAGAGCAATCCAGCCCACACCCAAGCAGGTCTTCCCACTGAGCAGGCAAGAAAACATGAGAGGTGAGATGGAGACACCTTCTCAGGTCCTCTGACTCCATTTCCCATCAGTGGTGCCTGAAGGAGCAGTGCTACCGAGTGGATCCAGCTCTGCAACACAATGGTAGCCAAGATCCTTCAAGAGAAACAGTGACCAAATGCCTTTCTCCCACAAGCTGAAAAGAGAAGGGATCAGGATTCCTGCTCAGTATTGGTACACTGAGGTATAGCCCTGAAGACACCCAGACCTAGCCCTGATGCAGAGTCTGGGTCTTGTCACAGCTTCCCCATAAGACAATCTTCCTTTTCCCCCAAAGACCAAACATGCTGTGCCAAAACTCACACCAGCCACACTGTCCTTCTCAGCCACTTACCCACCCACTATTCTGGAAACTGGTAACAGCTACCCTATTATGCCAAACGCTATAAAAATCGGTTAACCCTGGCAACGTAAGTCATGACTTTGGAGTGCATTTCTCTTCTTAGGGCTGGAAAAGGGCTGGACTGGCCAAACTGGTTAGGGTTTCAACTTACACCATCATTCCGTAGTGGAGAAAGGGGAAGGCAGATATAAAGCAGCAACAGCAGGAGTGAGGCTTAGAAAGGCTGAAGACAACCAGCCTTGAAGTTCAAAATAATCACCTCTCATGTAATTTTCCTCTGACTGGTCTTTCCTAAAGTCCAGTATTTAGTCACTACTGGGACTGAGGTTCAGACTGCCTCCATTTGCAGATATTTTTCAATATCTTCCCCTTTTACCTTGTCTTTCTGGAGGTCTGAATAGGGGTACTAACTTACCAAATGAGAAAAGACAGGAGAAAAAGAAATTAACTCAAGGCTGACCTGAAAAATTCTTACAGATTTTCATTTAAATACTGTGGTTGCTAACAGTGAGAGTATGTTGGTGCAAGCCAGAGAAAGAACTTTACAGAAAAAAAGTACACAAAGATTTCTGTAACTAAATCATTATTTGAATAGAGCAGAAAGGGTTAGAAAGCAATACTTGTGTCACCCTAATCTGCTTTTTGGAAAAGTAAACACTTATCCTCTAAGATCTCTGTAGACATAAGCAGAAATGTCACATGCAAACTTTTGCTACTTCCCATCTTGTGTTAGGATGGTTAAAAAGTTTAATTACACTTACTACAGTGCCGGCTTTGTCACAACTAATGTAACTATTGACAAGCGAAGGAAATCACAGGCGTATGTGTTAACATGCAAAAAAAATCACTGAGTGGCACAGAAGACCACATACCCCTGCTGTCAAGGTCAATGAAGTCTGTGAGCATTATAGGGGTGAGACATTCAAATCTCCAAGGATCAAGATTAAAGATGGTATTAGCTTCAGAAGAAGCAGAGCATCTTGTTCTTCAGCAGGAGGTTTACTGCCTAAGATGCTGCCCTAGCAACTGATGCATGGTACAAAAGCATCAGATAGAGCAGAATTAAAAGCTGAAATGATAAGTGGGTAATGGACAATATAGGAAAACAAAAAAATTAGGAATTATCTTTTCCTTACAAGTACTTAACTATTCAAGGATCACTCGAGTTGCTAAATCCTGGTGTTCAACTTCATGGTTAATTAATTTTTTTTTTCATTCTAAAAGCTTCATTTTAATTAGCTTTCAAACTGAGTTACTATGAAAAGAGATTTTATTTTCATGTTCTTTTTACTATATGTAAAAAACACTGGCTTCAAAAATACATTCTCATTAAAAATAATGAGTGATTTTGATATTGCTTAAATATATTCAAGTGACATATGAAAAAAGTTGGGTGGAGGGAGGGATCATCATTATTTAGTTGCTTAGTACCATAACAGAATAAGCCATTTTTAAAATATCAGAAACCTTCCAAGTCGACTAAGTCTTGAAGCCACTAGTGTTTAATGAGAGATTCAAATCCTTCAGTCAGATGACAGATTGATGCTTACAGTAGTTGCCACAGAACACTTTTTATAGTTGTCTTCATTACAACTTGGATTTTTTCGTTCCATAAACAACAGTACAAAGCAGCACATCCACTACAGTCAATACTGCAGCAAAATGTGAAAACAGCATAACTGTCAATTTTATGCTTACATTTACATAGCTGTTTTAGCCTCCAATTAGGATGTTCAGGTTTTTTAATAAGTAGATATTGACTTAAGGTTTTACTTCTGCATGTATAACATATGCATCAGTTGACAAGATACGGTAAATGCCATGGATTAAAATGAAGTCCATGAAACACTGTTATATATTTGAAGATTATAGAATAGTTTCTTAAATTAGTGATGTCTTTCTTATAAGCCTTGCCTTGCAATTTAATCTGAATGTTGCATCGCAAATAGAAGATCAAACAAATAAGAAAGAAATTTTATCTTTTTCTTTCCTCTCTTCTAACTAGATACTTCTTTTTTATTATTATTTTAACCAGAAAAAGCCCAAGAGGTATTTTTCTAAACTGGATTGAGTGTTTTGATAGTTGAGAAATAGACCACTCCCTACTAAACTAAAGTGTATCTCATGTAAAGCATCTCGTCAACCCAAACTCAGGTTTAACCAAATATAGGATTAACAGGATCAATATAAAATTTACTAGTGCCAGTGACATGAGTACAACACCTTTGATTGTGAAGTTGAATGACATTGTTCTAATGTAACACAAACACGTTTTAATTATTTCCCTGTAATGCTTACCTTTGTTGCTGTTTTCTAAAGAAAAACATGTCAGGACATCTCTATCAAAATATTTAGGTTATCATTCGATTCAATTCCACTTAAAGTCTACCGTTTTGCAACCAGTTTACAATTAGCATTCATTTTTCATGCATGAGTTGACCCACTTAAACGACAGAGTAAATCCATACTGTTTGGGATTTTTCTAGATGACTTGTTTTACTTCCACCACACAACTCATTTTAGATTGTCAATATAGTGAGCAAGGTTGCAGTCATCCTGTCAAATTTATTTATTTAAATTAGAATCAGAAAAACTATACCATTCCCTGTGGAAATTCACTGAAAACTTTTTGAAACTTTGAGATGTATTTTAACTTCATAAAAGCTCTATAGATTTTGTAATCACCTAATTTCATATGAAAGCAGTGATACAGAAGAAAATAATAAGTATTTGCAGTAATTTCTTCTATAAACTTATAAAAAAGACTTCTGAAATCCTAGAAGAAAAAAACATCACAAAGCATTACTATCCATAACATATTTGATTAAAAAAAAGAGAAAAAAGAGGTTTGTTTTCTAACTGAGCCTACAGAATAAAGCCAGATGGAATTAGATCATTTAAAAGGCAGCTACATAGGTGTCATATCTGCTTCCGTTGACTACCAGAGACCCACTTAACCTAAAATATTTCTCCTTACATCTCTGAGGACAGTTTCAGCCTCACATTTGTGAGGGTTCTTTTGAGGTCACTTATCACTGCTCATTGTCAGGCTGCTGAAAGGGAGCCTTCCCCAGCAGAAATTGTCCCAAGATCACACGCCACTCAAGTACAAACAGACTCAGCTCTGACAGGTAAGCAGTTCCATTTTAGAAATCTGCTGATGCAGAGTTTCTTTCACATATTTGTAGTTTACCAGAAGTTCACTATACCTTTGGGTTTAGTATTTTAATGGACTTACCCAACCACCCATCTGAATTTGCACATCTAATGCTATTACAGGCAGTATGGGATATAATAGCTCAAACTACTCACTGATGTCCATTATAACACCTACTTTTAATGCTAAAAGTTTTTCCAAATGCAGTTGCCCTTCTCAGGCAGGGTTTTGTTTTCCAACTTGTCAATGGTAAAATCCTCCTGTTCTTTCTGTTGAAGACTTATGCATCTTTCCATCTGTGTCACAAAAGTAGTAGTCTTACAACAATGTTGCTGATACACTGTAATGGTTTTCCTGCTCTGGACCCGGAAGCTGATCTTCAGCAGGTGAAGAATGTCACCACATTAGGGATATCTGTGTTACTGCACCCATGGAATATGACCTAATGTCATACTCAGAGTCATACACTGCTGCAGATTGAAAGTCCACCTGCTGAGTAGAATTTTTCCAGTAAAGTCAGCTATGTTACTCAATTCCATCTATACCAATAGATGCTTACACAATGATAGTAATGAGCAACTGACAGTTCAAAAAGTATCCTTCACCTTGGCATTTCAGAGTCCAAAAAATTCTGTTTCTTTCCCTGTGTTGGCAGCTGTTCTCATGTCTATCACAGAAATTAAGAAAACTGGGAGACCAACAAAGAGAACCTGAGAAGGCTGTGGGGACAGTAAAAGAAGTCAGTGTCACTGTCGATGCAACAGGAATGCGCTTCTTTGGATTCTCAGCGATCCTCTCCTCTCCAGTAAATGGCTGTAAAATTCCATAGCAAATTCTTCCCTCTACCTCTAATGGACAGCTGACATAGAAGATAAAGGTTTACTCCTGGTGCCACTTAGTGGATTAGTACAAATACTTTAATCTCTGTGCTTTAGTTTTTTGTGTAAAAAAGGACTGCATAAAAGGGGATTCCAACACCTTCCCATTTCTTAGACCACACTGAAAATAATTTAATTCAGTACAGTAAAGAAGTGAGAAAGAAGCTTTGAGGAAAAGTCCAGAAGGAAGTTACTGCTGGTTTTTAAAGCAACATTTTATGGTGTGCAGAATATCATACTGCACAGTAAAAATATAGTAAATAAAAGAAAATACTACAAAGCTGAATGCTTGGTGAATATTATTCTACATGGGGATCAAAGTAGGAAGAAGTGAAGAAAGCAGCATGCCATTATATAATTTAAGACTTTTTACTGAAAATGTAGGTAAAGAATTCACGTACACAAGGGCTAATTTAACATTGTGTTTTCCTAACTGCTGCGTAATACTTTAATAATGATCATTAATGAAGGATTTTTCTTTTTTAAGTTGAATACATATTGATGTCTTAAATGCATTCTCAAAGGTCTCCAGCTGCTCACTTAGCACAAGTTCTATCTAAAATACTACTTACATTTCCTTAGACTCATCATTTCTTCAGCATGTGTTCAGTCATCATACATACTTCTGAAAGCTGTACAGTATGCGAAAGCTAAATAAGAATCTGTTTGTAGAAAACACTCATAGTCATCAAAAATTAATGGGATTCTTCTGCTAAGTCATTTCTAAAGCATTTATTAGGACTCTGTATTTAAAGGCAGAATTATTTCTGCTTACTCAGAATAAAAAGTCAAAAAAACTTCAACATAGAAATATCAGAAAGCCAAACAACATAGGGCTTCTCAGAATCTCTATTTTTATGTATGTATACAAAGCAAGACTAAAAGAGGAATTCAGACCTGGGACAAGGTTGGAAATGACTCTATGCATGTATGATTACTGCACCAGAGCACAGTAGGAACTCCACCTTCTTACAGGGATACACTTGTATTAGCAACAGGAATGACATATTCAACCTCCTATCTTCCAACCAGAAAAAAAAGGCTGTTGAATTCAAGTGTTATTTGCTTAATTCCATGAGTTACATCCAGCATATATGAAACGCAGTTGTGTGGAATTAAGCCTACAGCATACCAAATAATGAATAGCTCTTGAAGCTGCACTAAACTGTCAGAGAAGACAACAGGAGCAGAAGGCAATTGGTACCATGGCGCGCTGAGCCTTCCACGTCTGCTGCGTGCATGCAGCAGTTCATAAACTGGTCAGCAAGTGCTATTCTTTTTATGTTAGCAGATACGGTTGTCATATATCATTAAATGCATATTTTCCATATGAAACATCAAAAAAATCATGCTTAGTAATATGAAGACGGTCAGATTAAAGTGTGAATCACTTCAGAAGCGATGACTAAACCAGCATTGCCTAGAATAATATAAGTTCTTTTTGTATGCAATTTAACATGCTTACCCAGACTCTTCATTAATGTGCCATGGCTGGTTTTGTGTAGACATTCATGTTGCTGTCAGTTTTTCTTGTTCCCTTTCATGCTGTTCTTCTCCTTCACTTGAATTCAATGGAGGGAAAAAAGTCCTTAGAGACGAGTATCTGCAGGCTTAACGCCGTGAATCCTACAAATGGAACTCCAGGCCTTGTTGTTAACATCTTCTCCTGCCAATTTTCTCTATAATCTGTTTTGGCAATTTGAGAAACCATCTTATGCTTCAGCAAGTAAACACGTTGAACAACTGTGCCAATAACTTCCAAATATGGAGCTATGGCTCAATCTCTGTTAGGGCCAGTTTCTAATTTCAGACGTGCAGATGTACACAGGTACAGTAGTAATATGATTTTCTTTTCTCTTTAGTTCCTACATTAAGATATATTTGTATCACATCTGAGACAGTACCTAATTCCTCATCTTTTGTGTCTTTTTCCAGAAAATAGGTGTTTAGTCGATACAAATTATGGGGAAAATCCTGTCCTCCATCACTTCCTTTGAAGCTATATAAACCTAACGGAAGGCAGAATGTCAGAATGTGATCCTTAACACTTAAAATAAATAAATAAATTGATAGAAAAATTAATAAATAAAGCATGCAACACTTTCATAAAATCAAAGACACTGAATATGTATCATTGTAGTCATCTCTCATTCAAATCCACATGCTGCTTTTGAGAATGTTACAAGACTTACATTTGTAAGAAAGTTCTGTTGTATATTATAAAAATATATATCTAAGAAAAGTGCGGTTTTACATAATAATTCAATCAATGTTTAAAACAGTGTTTTCATACAAATAAGCAAAAAGCTCTGTTAATTTACTTCCTGGAATTAGGGTGTTTAAATAAAACTGGTTGACAGTATTTGCAGCTTTTACAAAATCAGTTTTACGTCATGCTCTTTCTGCATCTAACAGTGTTCACTAACTTCAGTGAAGAGTTCAGCTCTCTGTACATGGGGAGTTGTACATACAGCCCCATCCACCAAGGGGATTCAATGACCTTCTCTCTCCCGACTAAGGACCCTCCTTTTTCACTTGAGGTCTTAACCAAAGCAGGATACCTTGGACATGTGCTTTGTAAACCAAATCTAATCTGTTTTCTTATTTTCCTTTTTCACCCTAAGGTACAGTTTCCATTTCACATACAGTTCAAACCTCCTGGAAAACGAGTCACATACATACAAAGGAACTGCAAGACCACATTGTGCTAGCTCTCATATGGAAGAAGAGCACAGATGTGTGCTTCTTCTCCTTCCCACATAAGTTAAGTTCATATTAGCTTGAAAGTGGAAGTGTGAAATGCTTACATAGGGTCTCAATGTAACGAGGGCAACCCCTATGAAAGCTTCCATGTACCCTTCCAGTCATACAACCTAGCAAGCAGACTCTACTATCCAAGCACCGGCCTTTACCTGAATGAAAGCTTCACACTCCATCAATTTGTATGGACACCTGTTTTGCTTTATACCTTGCAGAGATTTACCAGGAACAGATTGAAGAAAGAGCAACTTATTTCACACAGGATAAAACATGCTTCAAACCATACATCTAGACATAAAAGTGTACTTGAAGTAAGTTGCAGCTCATTGCTGCAAACCATTGTAAGTGTTCCATTTCCCCAAGGAAAGGTTACTAGATTGAGTTCCTACTTCTTCATTTAGCCATGTGTCATGACAGATCAGTAAATAGACTTTTGCCATCTTCTTTAATTATTCTGTTCCTTTTGCCACCTTAACTTTTTCCTTGTAAAATCAGTTTACAGTTAGCTTATTGGTAAAATCACCTATAAAAATACATGGTTTTTTTTTTTAATTTTGAGAATATTTGCATTCATAATGAAAATCCTCTCTCAACATTCAAAATGGTCAAAAAACACCGCAAGGCTTTAACAAAATTAATACATTTCTCTGCATGAACAGTATAAATTTTGTGTCTATAAACTACATATTCAACGCCAAGAAATAGTGACATCATCTGCACCAGAAGTGATGAAAACCTTGTATTTGAAATAATTGAAAAAATAGTAACTTGTAAGCATTTTCACGCACATTAAATCCTAAAACATATTCAAATTTTAAAACGCCTGCTCAGCCATGCAGAGGGTGCTAGAAATCCTGCAAACTTGTCAGTAAAACAGCTGCTTAGTTTATGCAGCCTTCTCTACAACAATCTAGACTAGCATGCTAGTGTGTCTGGCTTACACCTTTCAAGATAACTCAGTGCTAAGAAGCTGCAACAGTTGTAGTTTGCAGTAGCTGATCCTGAAAGTTCCAGAGAGGCTTTGTGATTCTTTCTAACAGGCATGCTGTATGTCTGCAGAATTAGGCTTCTAATGCTAAAAAACAAGACACACGGGTGTAAATTTCATTATTTTCCAATAAACTCCATTCTGGTTCTGGTACATCCACCAAGCTACAAAATAAATTCCATTAGTTTGGTTTAAGTCTTCAGAAGCAGGATTGCTGGTGGCAAAGTAGCAACTGAAATCCAACCCCCCTCTGTCAACCCACTTTCCTCCCACTTCCCCTGCTATCTTCTTCCTCTCAGGATTTATACTGATATCATCAGAAATTGTTTAAAAAGTCAGAGCACTATGCTAGTACTCATGTATCTTGCAAAACTTATTATCAAGACAAAAGACAATATTTTCTAAAGATTTCCACTAAATAATATCTCTTATTGTTAGCTTTTTTATTTATCTCCATCAAAAATAGCTACACACTTACCCCTTCAATGAAGCTGTTACAATTTTGATCAAATAGGCTCTTTGAGAAGTTTCTAATACTTCAAGGTGAAATCAAAACAAAACTGAAAATTAAATATACATATTAGTATTCTTCCATTTTGCTATATATGAAAAGTAAAATTATTTTTAAATTATTAAAGTGCTTACCTTTCAATGTCTTGAACACTTAATTAGATCCTTAGTCCATGATGTATACTGTTTATCTGCTAAATATAGAAACTACTCTGTGTGGAATGCTTTTCTATTATACAGGAGTTTACTAATTAGATTCAAGTTGTGGCCTATGCAGAATTATCTTTCTAGGATGCAATGCTAAAAATCAAATGAGATTAATTTAGAGAATTGTAAATGAAATGCAACTTCCTTTATCACGCATGTTTTAAAATTCCATTTTACCTTGCAGGATTAATTATTTCTAATAGAGTCCATGACTTAAAGTTTGTGTCAGCTACATACATCAAGAAAAGAAAACAACTCTATTGTTAACACTGAATGGAACAAATCTGCATTGTTAAGACTGGGTGGTTAGGAATGAAGAGACAGGAGCTGTACATTCAACAACCAAGAAGAAAAAAAAAGAGAGGGAAATACTTTTCACTTTTAAAAAGATATTTCTGGGTCTGAAAAGGCAGATAAATATGTTTGGTTCCAGAGCCAGACAGCATTAAAAATTGTGCAACAAGGTCTTCTGCTAGAAGAGAAACCCCCCTCTCCCACTCAAAAATAGAACTGGGAAGAAAATTGTTTCCCATCTCACAAAACTTCTTGAATTTGATTTTAATTTTCCAACTTTCAAAAACAGAAAACCCAATATGCTTTGAACAAGAGAATGAATATGCAAGTGAGCTGTGTCATGCTGTCCTATATTCTGATGTTGAGGGTACTAGGCTTAGGAAATCTAAATTAAATTTCTTGGTTTGCCAATATCCAAAAATGAGTATCATAGGCCTGCTGTAGGACACCCCACTCAGCCTTTTCTAACACAGCAGTTCCACACAAGGGATTAAGCATCTGAGCATGGCTCGTTTCATCTCCTTGATGTGTTCCAGAGCTACCCCCCACAAAAAAATCACTCTTGCTCTAAGAAGCTATGTAGGTCATGAGAGGACCTAATTTAAGTTCCTGGTCTGAATAAAAATGCAGTTGATTAAAACCAGGGACTCACTGAAGTTTCCCTGATCCCAAATGGAAGTCTTAATGGCCATGCTTTTGGCACTCTGAAGGATACATCTTTCTCTCTCACAAACCAGAAATTTCAGTTAGCCCCAACATTAACATAAGATATGAGCTTTTGTTTGTATCTTATCTACCCACAGGATCATTTGCACAACTCTTAAATTAACTGCCCTTCCCATTGGCCAAGGGTCCAGGAAATGAAACCCACATTTTCTACCTCAAAGACTAGCTCTGGACATCAAATTCTTAATTAGTGAAGATTTCAACAGGAATGGTACCTCTCCATTGCTGTGACAAATTAGTATATTTAATGACTTTTTTTTTCAATAATTTCCCAACCTGAAAAATATTTTTCTTTCCAGAAAATAAACTCTATCATTTTCTTCTGATCATACTTGCACTCTAATGCCACGCTAGTATTTTATCACTACAACAAATGACTCAAAAAAATTTTACAAAATAATCCATGAAGAAAAGTGCCAGAAGCAGAAGAACGATCAGGAGGGAAGCTAGGAAAAGCCAGTGGTATGCATTCTGTATCATTTCTAGTTCACACTAGTTGTTACCTAGATTATACATATCATAAATTGTGCTATGTGTTGCCCAATACTCCTCATGCAGTGAGTTAAATTTGCTACAAATGAACACAACATAAATAACTAACTTTTGCAGCGAAAACTGCAAAACAAGTCCCATTTTTAAATATCCCACTCTTGAAAGCATTCTGCATTCACGTTCTAAGCTAATGAAACACATGGTTAAGGTTTTCTATTTCCATTCCCTTCTCATCTTGCAGAACATTATCTTGCATGTATTTTCTTTTAAAGCTCAGTATCAAAGTTTTATTTGATTCTAAAAATCTCCATCTTGCAAGTTATGTTCTGACAGATCCTGCTGAAAAAAAAAGATCTTTATAACTTACATAATTTATATAGTTTATATGTAAATAAAAGTCCAACACTATTCTTATTTCCTAGCAGATTATCAAAAAAAGCAAAAAGTGTCAAACCATTTTAGTATAGAAAATACCATGAGCATACTTGATGAAAGCTGGAGAGGTGAACACACATTGCCAATGTGCTGTACAAGTCCATGGTATAAAGCTGCACACACTTCAAAATCTGACATACACAAATCACTCACCAAAATCAGATTCTTCACTCTCACAGACTTCATCAGAAACACCAACAAACACGCTTTTTCTTAGACACACTACTTCTCCATCTACAATCACTTCAGGTGGCAGTCACATACATTACTGATTTGTTCCTGAGTCCTTTTCAGTCTTTGTAACTCGGGCGTATCGGTCACAATACTGAACCCTCTTCCTTTGCTTTCTTCAAAGTCTCTTTTGTATTTTACCTACAGAATAGAAAATACAGAAGAACAGGGTTGTTTTTATTTTCCAGTTTGTGCCCCTAGCAAGTAGCTTTTTTTCTTTTTACTGTAAATAAAGCACTTGTGAAAGTCTTTGAAAGGCTTTCAGCCCTTAAAGGCGAAGCTCTCCTTCATCCAAGAACAGAGACAGGCAGCAACTGGGCAAAATTTCCTACTGCCCGAGTGATTGCTTCCTCCGTGGTTCCACGAAGGCTCACCTCTACATGTACTGCAACTGTAGAGAGAAGATCACTCTCCCTGGTCACTTCTTTCTCAGAGCAGTAATCACAGAACTATGGGTGCCAACACAGCACCAAGCAAGCATTTATTTACACATAAAAATTAGCTATCACTAAATTTGGAGTCTTCTAATATACAGTTTCACATTTCAGCCTCTCTTCACAGTGAGTTCACCATCCTCTTCCCCAGTTGAAACATAAATTACAAGTAAAAAAATGCTGCATGAAAAGAGTATTTAGAAGATTGCAAAGTCAAACATTCATAAGTTAGGAAACGGCTGCCCGTACAAGCTTAATTTGTCCCTCTTGTACAAATGCATTAGGATATTGTCTTTAATCAGGTAATCATATGTTACCCCTTGACAGGCCCCCTGCTTTATTCTGTACACATCAGAGATAGTTCCATATGTGGTTGTATCTTTTTTCAGACCAGACTATTCAAATCCTGCTGTCAAGGTAGGGATATTAGTTTCTTCAGGAGCTTTTCTACAACTCTCATCACAGTTATTAATCAATCTTCTTAATGCACCCTGGAAAGTAGGAATGACGTTACCTCCACTTCACCTACAGCAGCCTGCAAACTGAGGTGAAGAAAGCTTAAGGTCCAAAAGCATACAAAGGTCTCAGGGTGTCCAGCCTCAGAATCTAAGATTTGAATATGTTCAAGTTATGGACTTAAGTTATTTGTATGAATACCCAGCATTTCTGCAAATCAGTCCCAGGGATCTCAATTTCAACATAAGGAGACAAGATGAAATATGAAAAGTCTTTAATCACTGTTGAACCATAGAGAAAACTTTGTAGCAAAGAGAGCTGGAACACATGCCTTTCTCCATGGCTGGATTCAACTACCTTATCCATAACCACTTCCTTTTACTTCCTATGTTCCCTGCTTTATTCACTACATACACGCAAATTTCACAACACATTGGAGAGCAGTTCTACAAAAAGCAGTATTCTCCTTTACGCAACTGATATCCAGAAAACCTCCTGCTTATGCACCAAACTCTTAATTCAAGGATGGCTTCATCTTATTTCACCAGCCAGCATTTAATGTTGTGATAGGGATATACAGGAAAACAATAGCCCTAGATCACAAAAGTAAAGTTTCACAAGGCTATATAATACAGTTTGTCCTGTCCATCCTAATTCTAGATGTGCATGTTCATAACCTTTGCATTTTCTCTAAATGCAGTTTTAGCGCGTATAATTTTTGTTAGAAAAAATTCTAGCATGGCATTCTCCAGAGGGTCAAGTTCATACAATGGCACATCACACAAATCCATAAGGCACTGCAGGAAATGACCACAGCAACAAATGAACATTTTTCCTTTGTTCTACTTCTAGAGCTAGCTGAAATTCGTACATTAATGACTGCAGATTTCACACAAGTATATTCTTTTCAAGACACCCTGAGACTAAACAAACAGTGCTTCCACTTTGGCTTTTGAGGAAAGTGTGGACCAGCAGTGCATGCCCTTCTGTTCATCTGCCCTGGGTCCAGCCACTCTGCACCTTTCCTTCTGTTGGACCACCATGATTAGGCATCACTTTGTCTCTCTCTGGGCTTCTAAACTAGTCTGGTCCATCTCACCACGGTTTCTTGCTAAGTGCCTTGACCCAAGAGACTTTAAATACCTTTCTCAAATATGCTTTTTCCATTGCCTATTATTTTGTTTCATTTCTACCAAATGGCTGTCTTCCCACTGACTCTCAGAGACTTTCTTGAATATACTCTGTGGACCCAATATTCCAGGGCTGTCTGCTGCTAAGAAGAAAGAGGTACTCTGAGTACATGTGAACTTTCATTATTTGAAGTCACATAAAACTTGATCAAATTTGAACAGATTCTCATGACCACAGACACACACCTAACTCAAAAGGCTTTATTCCATCCAGCAATCTTCAACTCCTCAGCCCGAAAACTAACGACAACAGAGCTGTTCAACAAAAACAAGTGTCAGGAATTTTAAATATGGGACTAAAAGTCTTGGAAACAGCTGAACATTATGCATAAAAATTCCACATTTGGCCTGAGGCAGGCAGCTGACAAGGAAACGTTCAGTCTTACTGCTTAAAGTTCAGAAGAATTGTAAGCAACTGAAAACACCATCCTACAACGGGAAATGGGCTCAGCTCCGCCCATAAGAGAGATTAGCTATTGTACGAAAGATCATTTCCTGTTATTAGTTCTAAATGTACAAGCCATTAACTTCAAATGACCTTTATTCATTTTATAAAAGAACACAAAAAGAAGAGAGGGAGAGAATTAGGCAGTTTTAACTTCACATTATTTTAATCCTTCAGACAGATTAAAAGGACTCCTACTCTATTAATAAATCACTTCACAGGAGTGAGGTTAACTATAACCTTCAGAACAACTACTCTGAAATCATTAAAAATTTAAATCATTTAAAATATTAGCAGAGTGAACATATGCATCATCAGGATTTTACTAACTTCAAAATGTAGTTTTAAGTCATAAAAATCTCAAAGAAACATAATGTTTCATGAAGGCCACAGCTTAGTGAAATATAATTACAAAAACCACTAGCCATTGTAAGTTCAAAAGAACAAAACCCCTTAAGTTTCCAGAATATGTCAAATAATAAGGATGCCATTGTCCCAAGCTTGTTGTTACCCTAAAATCAGGGACTAAAATGCTTTTAATTACTTTAAACCGATTTTCAGTAGAAAAGAAAATTCTGTACAGGAGCTGTAAATATGACTATAATGAATGATTTAAATAACTGGAACTGCTGAAATTTAGTTTTGAAATGGAAATGTCTGTAACTCCTAATGACAGTATCATAAATCCTGTCATTTCCTACAAAGTTGCGTTTTAGCAACTCATCACCAAAATCCCTGCCAGTGGTTTGTAATGCCTCCCTCTTGGCTCCAAAACTCAGTGCAGTCTCACAAATGCAGAATACCCTCAGTGGTGAGTGCCCTGAAAAATTGATCCTTTGAGAAACAATGTGTGGCATAAACATTAGAAATAAAACAGTAATAAATCACCACAAATGAAAAGGTTTAAAGTGAAAATACTTCATGAGAAATGATTCTGCACAGACCCATAGTGAAAGGACTAAGTGATCCAACAGATCTTTAACAAATCTAACTTCTCAAATTCATGACATCAGCAAGATGTCTTTGAGAGGCCCAAAGACGGGATTGTATAAATCCATTCAAGAGATCAGCACAAAGCAGCCAAGGACAGAGGGTCCACCTTCTTACTCTGCACATAAAATCTTATGCTGAAGAAAATGCTGCTCACTTTCTTGCAGGTATACTTGGTATTTGGCAGCAAAGCCACCTATTAGTAACATCAATCTTCCCTGGGAAATATACATTGAAAATATAAATGGAGCCTAAAAGATTGATTATTCTCTTGGGTTTTAAGGCACCTACCCTTAGTCTAGAATCATTTGCAATAACAGAAACACATATCAGTTGAACAAACAACACAGGAGTCCAAAAACAACAAACAAACAAAAAAGTCAGAGCTGGAATTCAGTGTGGTGGATCCTCATGCTCTTATCATCTTTGGAGAATTGTCAATAATGTAGACATCAGAAACACTCTTCAATCCATCCATACCTCAAAAAGTTATTCAGCCACTACAAAGCAAATATTAAATCCCAAAAATCTAAAGCAATGTCAAAGCTGATTTCCTGTACAGCTGCTTCTTCACATCCCTGTCCAGATCAGGTAGCTACTGTTCTGTGGTAGCTGCTTCAAAAATAACCCCTTTCCTTAATCTGATATGCTCCATAGCCCCACAGACTGCGGCATCACCACGCCTGATGTATGGCAAGGAAGGAGCGAGGACCGGGTGCAGAGTGGAATGAGAGGACGGGACCCGCACACCAAGTCTGCCCTGAGAGGAACATTCACAGACAACAGTCTCTTCCACACCCTGAATATTTATGAATTTGTTTCAGTATGTTGTGTTTGAGGTTTGCCCAGAGCCATCTGCTCCTTCTGTGACCGGCACACACAATTACTTCCCAAAGGTCACCATCTGCTGTACGCTGGTTTTTGCAGACTGGCAGGAAATGCTCTCCCACAGTACAGGTCCTAGAGGCGCATCTTGGCAAAGATGCCTTTGTTTGGATCTGCTTCGTCCACACAGCACTAAATTTGTTGGTTTTACCTTGATCTATCTTGCTTCTTACAAACTCAATGGCAAGACAGAGCTTAGAGCCATTGTCCACAGTAAATCTAAACAGCCACCTGGAAAGCAGGAACTGGGAATGGCCCACAGGGAAGACTAAACTGTCCTCACGGTTTTTATGTGAACTGGAAGCTGTAGGTTGGGTATTCTTTATGGAAGTCAAGGACCTATGAGCACATAAAAGGCCACCGATGAGTGTTGCTGGAAGAAGGGACTGCAGGGTTAAAGACTTCATCCCCTTAGCCCCTTAGTTCTACTGCTCTTAGTCAGCTAGAGGGATCTGATTTTCACAGCTCACAGCTCTGAAGCATTCATTGTAATAGTTGAAACTTTCTGAGAAAAGAAAGTTTCTCAGTCGAGGATGTTTTAAACCTCAAATGGCCAGCACGCCAGCACTACAAAAAAACATTTGCAATTATACAGAGTAAAAAGGTTGAAGTGCCATCACTAACATTAAATATACTGTCTTTCTACATACGTCATTCAAAAACTGGGCAAGTCTGTCTGTGCTACCCTGCAGAGTATGCCTGAGCAAGTCTCCAACCATCTGCAAATCTCTTTACTGTACTTCCCTGAGGAACTTCACAGGGACTTTGCCAGGGAACTACATCTAACAAGTGAATATGTTGGACTTGACATCTGAACAGTTAAAATGTTGGATGGGTGTAAATTAAAATATATAAATAGTAACTGCAGATATGTCTCTGTAATGTGGTCTCTTTATACTTCAGATTGTGGGACTGGCTCACAGAAAAAGCAAAGCAAAAGAGTTCCAGACTCTGAGATGTGCGGGGACAGGAAATTGAAGGCAGTGAGAGATCAGCAATTTCAGAATGAGAAAAAGATTGAGTCCACAGTTTGGATGTATCTCAACAGCATGTGAACAGTAGCTGGGATCCAAGTGAAATTACAACTGAAGAGAGGGCAATCTGAGCCTGTTTCAACAGGCTTACATCCAAACAAGTCACCTATGTTCCACTCCATCAAAAGCTATTTCCACTGAAACAACTTAGATGCTTCTGCCCAATAAATTATTTGAATGCCACTAAGTATGCTGCTGTAGGGCCTTACACCTACTTTTGCTATTGGGGAAAGTGGAGGGTCTTATCTTTTTCTATTAAAATACAACATTAATGTTCTCCAAAGTCTGCACACACAGAGAAGGCTACATAAAGAACAAGCCAGTGGCAAATCAAGCAGTTTTCCCCCCACTTCCACCAGCAATTCTCATCAATTCAATTTGTGAAAGAAACCTTAAATCCAGCATTTTGGAAGCAGTAAATGAATTCCATGCAGAACTGTATCCGCAGATTCAGTGCAATGGGAGAGATGAGGTTGCAACCTTTATGACAGATAAATACTGTCAGATCTTCTGTCCACTCCCTATCACTTGGTATATTCTGTGTTTGAACTAGTTTATCTCTAAGGAACAGAAGCCTGAGGAGGTGAAGAATTTCTTACTGTGTCACAGCAGACGTAGTTCTGCCTTTACATATCTCATCGCTAGACAGAAAATGAAAGATTGATATTTATAATTTAAATGCAACTTGATAAATTGCTACAAATTTTAATAATCCTCTCAAAAATGAAACTAGTGACAGCAAACTCCTCCAAATAAGTATCAGATGATAATGATAATTATAATAATAATCATCTAATTAACAGATGTAAAGGGGGTAATAAAAAGAAACATTTTTAATGTCTCATATATTGATTCTCTTTAAATCCTGGAATATGCTTTTAATTCCAGATTCTGAACTAAACATACAAACACTGTCTTGCTGTTCTCTCCATCAGAAAGGAGAATGGTCAGGGAACCACCAGGAAAACGATGAACTCCTGAACTGTGGGCTCTGAAGGAAGTACACACTAAATTATAAGCACGTGCAAGCTTGCTCTGCCTACTCTCCAAGGTGGACAGAAAATGCATAACTGCTGGCTGGCTATGGCATCAACACTGAGCTAGTAAGTCCTGCTGAGAGGTGGGATATGTGAGCTTGGGCTCAGCGCCATGCTAACCATGGTCATGCAGCCGTTAGCTGGCTCATAGTACTAGCAGAGCTCAGAGGCATCTGCCCACTATGTACCAGTGATATAACCCAAAAATACACATCCAGAGAAAAGACAGGCAGCCACAACAGTGACAATTCGGGGGGTGGGGGGGGGAATAGCAATCCACCCCTCTCCATGCCCCCACCCCCAAAAAAGAAAGAAAAAAATATACCACCTAATAAATCTTCCAAATAATACAAGGGCCACATTGATCCAAAGGGTATAGAAAATTTCACACAAAGAATCAAACCAAAAACTGAGCTAAAAATATGGAATGAGATGTAAAGATTGACCCCAGAAGGGATGTAAAGAAGACTGGACACAGAAAATTGTAATACAGACCAAGGGGCAAGGGGCAGTCATACGTTACCAAAGGTAACCAAAACAAACACTAACAGACTGCAGAAGCCAGAACATGACATGCAGGAAAAAAAAAATCTGTAAAACTCTCATGAACAACTGCCAAAAAAACAGGGAACATTTGCTACTATAGCAAAATCACAGAGTGGCTGAGGTTGGAAGGGACCTCTGGAAGTCATGTGGTCCTACAACCTGCTCAAGCAGGGCCACCTACAGCAGGCTGCCCAGGTCCACGTCCAGGCGGCTTTTAAAGATCTCCAGCGAGGGGGACTCTAAACCCATCTGGGCAACCTGTGCCAGTGCTCCATCACCCACACAGTAAAGTGCTTCCTGGTGTCCAGAGGGAGCCTCTTCTGTTCCAGCTTGTGCCCGTTGCCTCTTGTCCTGGAAGAAAGAGGCTGAAATCCATCCAACTGGAACAACCAGAATGCAGCACAGAACAAAGTGCAGAGGAAACAGAGCTGAAAAAAAATCTAGATTTGAGCAATGCAGATGTGCAGGCACACAACAGGCGTTATAGAAAATGATGGGATGCAGTGCAATAATACCTTCTGGCCTCAGCTTAGTAAACGTAGTGTCTCTCATGTCTGTCACTCAGATGCCACATGGCTGGCACTCCGTACAGCACTCATGTAGTAACTATCCTCCATGTCTCATTATCCTACAGCTTCTCTTGTCTACTTCCTTGATAAGGACATGTCATCTCTTATTCTACAGAGTCAATGGATCATTTGCCTTTAGGTGCTCTTATGGAAGCCCCTTACAAATGTTTATTGTCATTTACAGGTTATATCTTGGAAATTGACATATCAAGTGGAAGCCTGCAGCGCAACCCTGGTTGCAAAATCTATACCCACTATACACACCCTGTGTCCCCTTTGTTGTATTAGTTATGGATATCTCATGCAGTCAGTTCCTCTGTCTCTGTGTAACCGAGGACAGACAAGAAGGACTACACAGCATTTCCATTTAACTACAAGCAGATTCTGAAATCCTTAGAATTTTTTCCCCTCCAAGATATCTTCCTGCCACTCAATAGCAAAGACAAAAACGCCAAGCTATTGAAGGCACCCTAGTGCTTTAGGACAAAGTTTATTTCTAAAAGTTGGAAGTAAAAAGGGAAACAAAATATGACAGCCCATAAAACCAACCTTCAGATAATGCCTGCAGCTTGGCACCCACTGAGAAGTTTTAGTTAAAGTCAAGCTAGAACGTGACAGTAACACAGTGTTTTGAGGCCGTAAATTCTCAGTTTTGTTCTTCATTTTAAACTGGGAAGGGAAGGAACATGAATGGAAAATTGTACATTTAAGAAAAGTAGTTTTACACCAGAAAATACATAGCAGACAATTTAGCCTTGTATGTTTAAAATTTCACCTATTTTCAGCTCTGAATGTCAGTTATTCTTAAGAAATTTCAGCTGCAGAGGTGAAAAACAGAAAAAACTGTTTTTGTCCTGAGTAACATTCCAAAAACTATCAGAAGACAGACGTTTGTGAAGAGAACCAAAACAGTGCTAAGATTAATCTTTGGAGTGGTTCATTAGATAAATAATGAACAAAGTAGTTCATTAGGGGGAATAATTTCTTCTAGAATTGAGTATTCAGACAGCCATCCATAAATGCAAACCTAATATTTACATCAGCAGGCTCTCAAATGTAATGACAATAACAAGCAGAGTGAAACTGTGAGAAACACAGGAAAGTCATACAATTCCAAAGCTACAGCCACATGAACTGAGATCAGAAGATGCCAAAGGCAACCAGCAAAATCACTGTTGCAACGTAGTTCGAACTGCCTTTTCTGCATCCACTCCAATGCTGGAATCGTCTGAATATGTGGTTTCCAGCACCTTCAAATTGTCTTTCACACTGAATCCCAGCTCACCCACTAAAAATAAATAAATAAATAAATAAATATAAAAACAGGTAAGACTGAAAAAACATCTAAAAAGCATCTCTTTTTTTTCCATACCATAACGGTGTACCTATTTTCCTTTAAGTCTTCACTGGGGTCCTTCTCCTGTCTACACATTTGCCCTTTCCTGGCAAGTCTAAGGAGATTACCTGGCTCGTTTTGGAGAATTCCCTTTCACTGACGCAGGCAATGTACTGCATTCACAAAGGATACAGGCTCATTACTCCAGAGCCCCTGGCACCAGCCCACATGCCCCCAGCACCCCAGGAAGAAGATCTCAGTCCTGCCACGACTGACTCACAAATAAACACAGGTTGTCTTAGACTATAGATATGTATCCCAAGGGATACATATAAAAAAATCTTAGCTCAAGGGAAAGCAGCACAGGGACAGCATGGTAACAAGGATAGTTTCATAGTGCTGACTGTAACAGGCAAATTAGGTCACTTCATTTGTCAGTTATCTAAGGTAAAATGGGCAGTGAAAATACACCCAAACATTCCATCCCTCCCCCATCAAAAACATTTGCTGCTCGAACTCTCACTTCAACATCCTTAAATTGAGATAAGATAACTAAATCATCTTCTATGCCTAGCGTTCAGTTTTAGGATTTTCTTTGGGAGCCTCAGCTAAAGCTTGTTACAGTTAATAGAAAAATTCCTAGCAATTTCAGTTTATCCCTTAATACTGTCATTAATCCAGTGAGCTCCTCAGATTATGATAATTGACCAGCAACAGTGGGCTCATCGTACAAAAGGCAGATGTCTCTGATACAGACATCTCCACACAACCTAATCAACCAACCTGCTTTGACAGTGAACAGAGAGAAATGGGCTTTTTTAGACAACCACGCAACTCATCCTGAGGAAGACTTTTAAAACATCTTAAAAACACCTTTTTCTCTTCAGCCACTACAAAGAATAACTGACTAGTTCAACACCACTCACTGCAGATATCTAAAGCCAAGAGAAATGAACTCTATCCAGAGCCCCAACACTCCCCATCATGTTGTCTACACCTCTCCTGTCATGATGTATTTTTGTGATCTGCTTCAAAGTAAATACATGAGCAGCTTCCTAAATCTTCAGAAGTCTAGAGCTACATGTGGATGCTGTTACTAAGTGTGGTGTGCGATCAGTTTTCAGTTGCGGAAACTATCAGCTGCATACAACATGGTATTTTCTTAAATTGAGAGCTGAATCACCAGATTTTTCAAACTGTGCCTGTAGAGTAATATGCAAAACCAAACTAAAAGAGTGGTTATTTATGATGTGCAAAGGAACGAGAAGGGCAAGGTACCCTTTAAATACATCCATTATTCATTCCTACTGAATACACATGACTTCTGCTTCAAACAGCAAGGGATATGTTGTGAGAGATGCCCTTCTAATAAAAACAAGGCAGAAATGTTAGTACCAGAAGGTTCCCTGCAGGCTAAAAAGTGACAGTTGGCTGGGCTAGGATCAGAGCAAAAAGTGGGGTGTAACAGCAGGGCCTGCTTGCACACAGAAAAACAGCAGAAAGAGAAGGAAGGCTCCACAACACAGAGAAATGATTCCAGAAATGAACTGCAAACTTAAAAAAAAAAAAAGACATAGGAAAGAAAGAAAAACTGTTTCAGAAAAGGAAGGCCAGGCATCTCAGAGGAGCAGACAGGGGCTGTATGTTACATTTCTTATCAGAGATGTTAGCTAATAACAATAGGCAGGAGGAGAGGGAGGGAAGAGAACAGTTACAAATCACGCTGGCTGTAAAAACTGTTCCCTTCGTTAAATGGCACTTAGTGGAAAGAAGGTGGGAATTTAAAGAAGGATCTTTGTTATTTAAATGCTATCCTGCGCTGCTTTTTCAAAACTTCCTTAGACATGTATAATAAAAAGTATGTGTTTTTTAGTTCCAAGTACTAAAGGCTACAGGCTTGGTCTATCCGTTTTTTTGGGAGGGGGGTTGGTTGGATTATTTTTTCCCCTTTACTAACCAGGGAAAACTAGGAGAGAGGTCATTGCCTCTTATAAAAGAGAGGGCTGACATTCCTAAATCCGTATACATCCTACCTTGATTGCTTCTAGGTTTTGAAAATGTCTACAGAGATGAGTTTTATCATTACTATAAAGCCTTCTGCTTGTGAAGCAAAGTAAACTGATGAAAATAGCTTCATCATAGCTTTCAATAATGTTTGTTTCTCACCTCTAGTAAGCAGGAACTTATCTCTCCCAAGGAAACTTTTTTTTTTTCTTGGGTTGGGGGGCAGATAGAAGTGACAGGGATGGTCCGACAGTAATGATATAAACTGCATGTGTCATTTGTATGCAAGGAAGGACAGGCACACAATGTTAAAAAAAAAAATCCTTAATTTCCTTAGATATGAAATGTTTTGCATATTTTTTAGAGATTTGTTTATCTGGATGGGAGAAGGCTCAGTCTACATTCAACCAGCACGCTATTCCTTTTTTAATATCTCAGGGAACATCACATCCTACAGGCAAGATGCAACAGGGATTTTGGTCTGCCCTACTCAATTCACCTGTCCAGGGAAGTATATCCCAAAGAAGGCAAATATTGCTCCTGTGAGCAATACAGGCAGCCTGCACAAAACAAATTGGCTGAAAAAAGACCCACCTAAATGCACTGAAAGTGAAAACAACATATTCCCTGCCTCCCAAGACAATAGAGACACGGACAGCAAGAGGCAAATCCTCGTCTGCAGCCAGCCCTAAGTCTACCAACTCCACAAGTCAAGACAGTCTGACTGCTGTTGCTGTACTTGATTCTGTGCTTCATATGTAATATTCCAGTGAATGTTTATTACTTGCAAAGACTTTCTTCCAAAGCTCACCAGACTCTCATATGCTGGAATAATACGAAAAGGCACAACGACTGGCAATTGCACGATGTGCTTTCCAACATACTTAGAGAGATTAGATACAAATTTTGCAGATTCAGAGAAGACAGCTGTCCTTTTCCTTGATATTTTTTAATATTTTCTACTGTGGGGAAATACTGTTACCCACATTAGTAAGTTTGATCCATCGTATCCTGTCAACTTCAATGCACATTTACATATTTTGAGAAATGTCAAATATTGTAAAATTAGTACTAATACAACACAGAAAAGAAGTGTGAAGACAAACATTGTCTCTTCACAATGGAAAAGCCCCAAAAAGCAACATACTTGTCATTCCACACAGCTGCCTCTGTAAAACACATTTGAATCATTATGCCAAGTCGCTTAGACTGGCCAAACAGGAGTAACACAGGGCAGGCTCTTTATGGGCATTACTTCCACCAAGACAATGTTTTTATATTATTTTCTGATCACAAAGCCTAAATGCGCATTGTAACTTCTGCTTGTTGGAAAAATACGAAGCATTTCAAGCAAACACATTTTCTAAACTGATGGGAAGTTTGAAGGGAGGCCACACTGATTTCTCTTCCCTGAAAGGCCCCCAGCTGCTGAACTGGTTTGTGTGCACTGTAATGGGTCTGTGTCCAACTTACTGCAACCAGCAGCAGCATGGACCTCGAGAAATCCAGCTTCAACTACAGTCAGTGTTTGAAGGGGACCTTTCTGCACAATGGCTTGCAGCCATCTACGGAGACCAAGTTAGCAGCGAGGCAATCATTGGTAGAGCAATAGTGAAGCTCAAAACCTGCTGAATGAGGATGACTGCCTCTACTGACACTTGCAGAACATGCTGGAAGTAGGTACATCATGTAAGATGGTGAGAAAAGGAATAAAGGCACCACATACCTGGCACAAGGCAGAGGGCTCTGAGTAGAAAGTACAATGCTGCTGCAACCACTGTCAGACCACAGTGCAGGAAAGAATTGTACAAATTACAGGAAAGATACTGAGTTCCTGGAACACCTTCAGAGAAGAGCAACAAAGCAGGTGAAGGGGCTACAAAACAAGACATATGAGGAGCAGCTGAGGGAACTTGAGTTGTTTGTTCTCAAGAAGAGGACGCTGAGGCTCATTGCTCTCTACAGCTACCTGAAAGGAGGTTGCAGCGAGGAGAGGGTCAGTCCTTTCTCAGGTGACAAGCGATAAGATGCAAGGAAACAGCCTCAAGTTGCACCAGGGGAGGTTTAGATTGGATATCAGGAAGAATTTCTTCAGAGAAAGGGTGGTTAGGCATTGGAACAGGCTGCGGTATTTAAGAGATGTGTGGATGTAGCATTTAGGGATCTGGTTTAGTGGCGGACTTAGTAGTGTTAAGTTGATGGTTGGATTTCATGATCTTAAGGGTCTTTTTCCAACCTAAATGATTCTATGATTTTATGAAACGAACAGATACAGATGAATCATACCCACAGCATTAGAGACAGCTATTACACTGATCAATATCACATTTATACTTCCTTTTATTTCCTCATCTCTTTAAACCATTCTCCTGTATCTTACAGATAGACTGTAAGCTCTTTACAGGCACATATTTTGCTTTTTTTGTTATGAAGTCACACAGCTCTTAGCAGACCAGCAGCCAGGATGAGAGCCACTAGATACTACGGTAATTTCGGTACTTGCTGAGAGCTGACAAATTTGCAGTTGTTATCTCTGCTGGAATTCAATCAGGGTGCTAAGACTGACACCTGTGCTCCCTGATCCACATCCACCCAGAGTTCACTTCAGCGTGACTCAAGGTATTTGGGGTCCACAAACCAGCAGGGTCCAGGAAACTGGCTACAGTGACAGAGGAAGGAAGGAGAGACGGAAAAAGAACTGGCAGCGGCTACGCGAGGAGCTGTGTTTCGCTCCCTGACCCATGCCTGTGTCAATATGGTGCGTGAGTGTTGCTTGTCTTAAAGATGTATCAATACTGACACAGGCGCTGCCTATACCAGACTTTTGAAATGTGTGAGAACTACACATTCAAGCAGCTCGTCTGTCACTGTACACATGGTGCAGCTCAGATCAGCATACGGCACTGGCATGGAGATAAGAGCATAGATGCAGTTTGTACTGGCAAAAAAATATTTTTGGTTAGCTTAGTCTAACTCCTGCCACTCAGAGCAAAGTGTACATGGTGCGTGCACTGCTGTATCATCATGACTGTGATTATGTCAGTCCCAGCTCACAATATCACACCCTTGACAACACTTTCAGTTCAGATTTGGCCCTCAAATCAACAAGGCATCAGATGGAAAGCTACAGACTGCTGCATCCAAAATGCCCTGTTCTTCAAGGTGGTTGGCTTTTTGCTTGTTTGCTATGCGCCAGTAATAGCCCAAGTGATGTGGAGAAAGCTCCTTGCAGGCCCAAGGCAGGTTCACCCCTGCAGGGCAGCAGGACTCAGAGGGCAGTGAAGCAAGCAGTGGGTCAGGGCCAGGCCTTCGACAGCAGCCTCGGAGGCAGCTCAGTGCAGCAAGGTCTGCAAACCGCGTGCCTGAGAGGCAACAGCACAGAGCTCGAATGGGAGACCAAAGTGAGGCAACAGAGAGATGGAATGACGTGAGAAGGATAGAAGTAAGAACAGAAGAAAAGGAACTTAGAGGGCTCAGGATGGGATCCTCTAAAAATCCTGGACTTGTCTCAATAATTTTCTAAAGAAAAATGGAGGGGAAAATATATTTGGCATTGCTAGAATACCAGGTGGCTTCACTGTTTGGCAGCCATCTGGTCTCAGTTTTCTCTTTGTTAATAGCACCACCATCAAATGAGACAGAAATAGGAAATGTTAACTATTAAAATATACACAAGTAGACAAATAAAAGCTACCATAAAGCAAAGGGAATCCAGCAAATAGATAGCAGTGTTAAACGCACAGCAACTCATAAAACAATTTTTTTTTTTTTTCGAGGGCAAGGCCATCCTGAAATATAACTACATAGCAGTTAATTTAATGATTGTAATACTACACATTAATTATGATATTTTGCTAATGATTTATCATTGTACTCCCCTCCCGCTCCTACACAAAACCACTTAGACACCCCTAACAGTAAAAGAGCCGCAGAAACAGCCAGAAATGTTCAGATTCCAAACAAGGTAACTCAAGCCAGAAGAGAAAGAATAGAGGAAAGAGGGAAACAGCAGTGAGGCCAGAGCTGTAGGTGAGTAGTAAGGACCAAACCAAAGACCTGCATTTATTGATCTGGCACTTAAAATTAAATCAAAAAGAAACCATATTTGTACTTCACATGGAATTTTTTGTCAAAGATAGTGATAACTGCACAAATCACTTAAGGCTTCTCTGAAGTCTCATTGCTTCAAGATGGTTATTACAGTCCCAACCTAAAATCAGTTATTACTTTAAAATATGAAACATATGCAAAGCTAATTTTTCATATGGGGGAGAGGAAAGAATCTGCAGGTTTATCCATCTGCATGAAAAAAACTCTTGTTTGCACATATGCAGTAGGCAATTATGTGACATGCTGGTTTTGCACATTACTAATCTACACCCACAACGGATCTAATTACAATTTTGCAGGCAGAGTTTAAAGACCTTGGCTCAAAGTGCTGCTTTTTATTTTAGAGATTAAATAAATCACCAAGTAGAACCAGAAAAATAACAACCCTAGAAAGCAAACGTAACATGAAAAAGGAGGCAAAGAAGCAGTTCAGCAACCAGGGACCCTTATGGCCTCTGCCACTTGACTTCATGGTCTTATTCCAGCTGTCAGAAAAAAACAATAGATGAAAACATGGTGAGAAGATTGAATATTCTAACAAAATACAACTATGTCCCATAAATGCCAACATGTATAATGTAATCATTGCCATAAAAGAATAGCATCCATTTATCATGCTATATGTGCTGAAACTTGTCATCACAATCATATTGTGCACTAAGGAAATTAAACACAGCTCTATTGTGAGATAATTCTTGACTTGATTTTTTTTTTCTTTTGATTAACTTCTTTTCACCAGCACTGGATCTGGCAAACTTTGCCCATTTCCACCTGCCAGCTAAATTTCTGATAAATACTTTATCCTCCGAAATTACTAATTACTGGTAAATGCCAACTGAGGCTGCTAGTAGTTCAAGTTAACAAGAGAAGTCCTGCTGAAGAGAGACAGAAAGGCACACACCAAGCACAGAGAGTGTGCTCTTGAGACACGTTAGGAACGCCCGAAACACAGCAGTGCTGCCACAGGGCCACATCCCCATGACATTAGAGGGGTATTCAAGCTCAAGCCTGGCATCGAGGGCTCTGCATTGGCATCTTTTACTGAATGCACAATGCATGTTACTTGTAAGACTGTAGTCTCAATACCTGACCTAACCTCTGGTACCATGAAAAAAAGAACCAAACTGTGGAATCGTTGGTTAACAGAAGACCAATGACCCTGTCTTGTCTCAGGCACCTGTCACTTTCCTGAGTCAAGAATTTAAAATTTAAAGCATAGAAAATACGTGATTAAGTGATAATGTAGGGAGCTCTTCAGAGAAAGAATTGAAAATGACCTAAGAAAACATTCTTTGTATAAGCCCTAAACTTCAAACCAATCTACTAAATTTCATTTCCATTTCTATTACTCTTTAATAGTCAATATAGATTTCCATTTACACAGAAACAAACAAACTAAAAAAAATAGGCATATATCTGTGGTGCCTTGACTGTTAGCAAATACTTGAGGACGTAGAATTAAAAAGCCATATCTAAATTGTATGTTGGCAAGGATTTATAAAGAGTCATCTGAGTAAAATGGAAATAATCGATACATATCAAAGGTGGATGATTTTATTAAAACTCCCTATTATGCACACTCGATCCCGGAGAATTTCTTGCTTACGCTCTCTTTAATGTGACAACTATTAAAAGACTACATGTAAAAAATTCAAGACTTTGCAGTGCTTTCAAACTGGGTGCAAGCCATTCTCTAGGAGCTATTCAAGCCTACCATTATTTTAAATGCTGAGGGTAGTATGTAAAGAAATCAGGCAGGCTGAGTAGTAAAATGCCAGAGTTATTGCAAACACATTTGTTATCAAGACACTGAGTGTTACTACTATGTTTTGGCTTGGGAAATCCGTACTCGACTAGCTGAAATTGTTGTTTTTTTAAGTTTCAGTAAGTATTTATATCACATTTCATCATAATCATCCACAAAAATATATGAATTTAATTTTTCTTAGATTGATCTATAAATCAACACAAAGCTTGCAATTTTGACTAGAAAGTAAGGAAATCAGTGCAGCAAGTATGGTAACTGTTCATAATTTCTGTTATTATATGCGATATATAGTAGTGACTGTCCACATAAACCATTGCAGATGTCATAAACTAGACTGAGTAACCAGCATGGTAGCACAACAGTTTTGTGTAACATTTCCCACATTTAAATCCTGAATTTAGAAACAAACAAATTCAAGAAAACTGTACCAGCTGGCGGAAGGAAAACACAAATAGATCATGTTCTGTTTTTATTTTAAATGGGTAGGTGGTGATCAAGTATCTTGTACTTTAGAGTTCTCCAAGTCCTTGCCTACTAATTAAATTCAGACACTGACCAGTGACACATTTCAGTTTGACCTCAGCCACCTACTGCTCTGGAAAGAATGTACAGGGAAAAAGGTCAAACAAATTCCAACTTACTTTTAACTACAAACTGAAATCTTCTGCACACTCCATACCACATCTTGCTTCTTTAAACGTCAAAAAAGCTTCATCAGAGCCCAGAGAAACACCCTCTTTCCCATCAACCTTTTTATTTCTTCAGCCTACACTAAAACAATTCTGTCATTCCAGTAATTACATATCTCACAACCAAGAAAGACTCAGTAAGCAAAACAGGACACTATTCTTTCTCCTCAACAAAAATGCAAAAACTACCAAGCGTGATATATATTATCTACCCCAAAGGGATATATGGCCCTTAAAGTTAGCATTGATTTTATTCAGAATTCCATAACTAAATCCACATAAATCTGGAGTTTAGGTCAGCCCATTCCTTTTACCGTAGCACGATGGAAGTGCCAGGTGCAAATCTAGCTGATTCAGCTAGAATTTCTGCCAGGAATTCAAGGGAGTGTACACGGCTACAGATGCTCGACCACATTTTGAATGGATGCAGTGTATGCTGTTCACATGCATGTGTTGCTCTGCCAGCCAATGCAACAGAGACAGTGCCACAGTCCCAGCCTCACACTTCCTGCTTCCAGGCAAATACTGCCAGATGTGCTATCTCCATCCATGCCGGGATGCACGGGGACTGTAGATGAGATCAAGGAAGGCTTCTGAGGCCCCTGCTGAGCCATCACTCACATGATCGGCTGACCCTCAACATGGAGAAAGCAGAATGCAGGAGCAGAGTTTGCTCATGGATACCTTTTTGCAACACGTTCTGAAATACCATCTACTAATTCTTTTTCCTTCATTGAAAATAATACAGACACAGGGTAAAACCCGCACTTGTAATTAACTTACACATTTGTAAATCCTAAACGTACAGGTCAGTAATGCACACATAATGCTCAGTCTTCCCTCACGCTGCAGAGAGCACTAATTAAAGCACTAATTATGACTGTAAAAGATACCTGCCACCCAAAAGCCAATGCTGTATCACTGCATAAAAAGCCAGAAACACTATTGGCCGTTTTTAATATAAATTACATCCTTAGAAGCCTGAGGAATTGACTGAAAAATGCAAGGTGGATTTACCCCCATTTTAGCTATTTCTACGGCACTTATCACATTAGGATACAAGTATTACAGAACAATTAGAAAGGGAATCAAACGTTCTAAAAAGGTCTGCTAGACATAATCTTTCACAGCACCGTTCGGGGAGGTTTAAATGTTTAAACTTTTTTCTTCTTAACCTCTTCTTTCTCTCACTCTCCCTTGCTTTCTCTTCTCTTTTTCATCTCCCTTCCCCCACTAAACTGTCAGTGGAGATGGAGCCTTTTTCTTTACGCTCATAATCAATCCTTCCCAAGCTGGATTCCACTGCATCTTGACATAACAATCAATTACTTCCCACAACTAAAGGTTTCCAAACAGTCCAACATAAAGCTTTCCTTATTTGTTTTACAAAAAAGCAAACATGAACTTTTGAACAAAATTTTAGGGATGAAATAACTATGAGTTTGACAGCTAACTGAATAAATCATTTGCATACATGTAAAATTCTTTTTAGAAGACATCAGAGAAGAAGTTAAGAGACAGAAAAGCATGATAAGGGGAAAAACGTGAAAAATGAAACAGATTATTAATAGAAGACGGTAGAAACAAAAGGAAACTAAAAAAATGAACAGAGTGGCAAGATAAAAAAAAAATGAATAGGAAATAAATAACAGATGGACTACACTCAGGACATTCAAGAGTATCGGCCTCATTTAGGAGTACCTTCTTCCTTGTCTAATTCACATCTCAGGCTTCCATTTGGTCATTCAACTTGACTTTTTTCCCCACAGACTGTAGAAGGTACAAAATGATAGGATACTAATATGGTAAATGTTTTAAAGAAGTAAGATCCAAAAAGCTGTAGATTTACCTATTCTTGTGAAAATATAAGTGCTAATATGTAGTTTCCTGGCAAAAACTACTATCCATATACTGCTTGGTAGCAACAGAATAAACTGAAGTCACACACAAGTGTGTTTATAATGCTCAACTGGATGACAGCATTACTGGTTTCTCCTTTCATCCTACACTTAAGTAAAAACCATCGATATGTTATTTCATAACTGCAAGACATTTTCACACACATTTATTTTGTTATATCCTGAAACACAGGAGGTCAGTACTGCACTATCTTAAGAGTTTTCTAACATCAGCTGCCACAGAATTGAAAGAAAGTTTTCTTATTTTGAAACATATGGTTTGATATATTTCCCAGGAGGGAAGAAAGCAACAGTTAACCCTCTTCCTTGTTCTTTATTTCTATTTTATGACTAACCCCCTTTTAAAAAAAAAAAAAAATGCTTTAATCTATTTCTTTTTTCTTTTCCTTTTCTTTTCCTTTTCTTTTCCTTTTCCTTTTCTCTTTTCTTTTCTTTTTTCTTTTTTCTTTTCTTCTTTTTTAAAATACTACATCTGTGAACCTTACAGTTTTTAAGGGTCCCTGTACAATTTTTGTTCCGCATCCACATAATTCAGATGTTTTAATCCATTCTTCTTTTGGTGAAGGACAGAATCTGATCTATTGCCCTGCTTCAATTTATATTTTAAAATGACAAGACAATTGTTTATAGCAAATACTATTTATGCAAATGTAGTCTCATCATTTTGCCACAATTTTTGCTTTTAGTTCCTCCTGTTAACCCACAACAAGCCACTCTTCTATATGCGTACTACAATAAATGCTCTTCATATTTAGAAAGAACAGATCAGCATGGGAGAATTTTTTACATGACACTCTCAATGAACTCCAGTGAGCTTCCTCCTCCCACTCCTGACAGGTTTTGTCTGATGGGTTTTGCTGCACTTGCAATTTGTGCACCTTGAACAGTGCTATCACGAACTGCAATAAAAAGATCAATATATATCTATCAAAATCAGGATTATATTTTTATTGCCTGATTACAACAATCTCTTTAAAAATTTCAAAAATAAACCTTTCTAAAGCATAATTTGAGCAACGTCCCTTCAAACTAAAAATAAACATCTCCAAAAAGTTTACATAAATGGTAACAGAAAAATATACACCTACAACGTAAGTCCTAGGAGAGTTTGTATCCTATTTAAGCTTTAAAATTAGACTATTTTACAAGGTGGAAAGAAAACAAAAATCTTGCTGCTATTTAAACACAAATAGGTTTCAACCCCAAATGGTATTGTTCCTGAGGAATATCTGCTAAGCACAAGAAACACTTTGCTAAAAGCAACTAAACAGCATCACAAAAAGCACTATCAAACCATGAAATTGCTGATTGGATATTATTCTTCCAGTGTGTTAAAAATAAGACAACTTTCCTCATTTTTAGAGGTCAGAGAACTAACACAAGAGGAGGAACTAAATATCCCAGTTTACAGAGCAGTGAGGAGCAGGCCCTAAAAGATTTTCCCTCATACTGAGTGCACTGTTTACTGAATTATATATCATTTTCGGTTGTGGAACTGTTTTTTGTTTCAAAATCCTCTGGAATTTATGCACTAATATCTTGTATATTTATTACATTTCAGCTGTGGTCAGAAAATTATAAAGAAATCTCCAAACCAGCATGCCCTGTTTCCATGAAGCCCATCTGGTTCAACCTTCTGTGGAATGCATGGCCTTGGAACAGGTTATCCAGGACCCTGTCAAGCCAAGTCTTCAATTTTTCCAGCAAGGGAGATTTCACCACTTCTCTGGGCAACCTATTCCAGTGGTTAATTGCTCTCATGGTGGAGAGTTTTTCTTATACCCAAGACAGAATTTCTCGTGAAGCAACTATTCCCATTGCCTCTTCTCCTATCACCATGCAACCTTGTGAAGAGAGAACCTCTATAATCATCATTTTAATTATTGGACAGCTGTAATTAGATTTCCCCTTAGCCTTCTCTTCTCTAAACTGAGAAAAAACAGTTCTTTCAATCCTACTTCCGATGGGATCGAACCTTTCTCCAATCCTTTAATCATCATTGTGGCTGTATGGGGTCTGGCTGGGGTGGAGTTACTTTTCTTCATAGCAGCTCATACAGTGTTACGTTTTAGATTTGTGACCGAAACAACACTGAACACACTCATGTTTTAGCTATGGCTGAACAGTGTTTGCATAGCATCAAGACCTTCTCTGTTTCTCACTCTGCCCCCCCAGTGAATAGATTGCAGGGCGCTCAACAGATTGGGAAGGGACGCAGCCAGATAGATGAGCCAAACTAACCAAAGAGATATTCCATGCCATATGACATCATACTCAGAAATAAAACAGACAGGAGAGGTGTTCAGGTAGGTTAGCCATCTTTTGCTTGGGAACTGGCTGGGCATCCTCAATCCAAGGGAGGTGGTGAGTGATTGCATTTGTATTACTTGTTTGTTTTCTTCCTTTCTTCTTCCACTTCTCCTTTGCTTATTAAACTATTTTTTATCTCAACAATGAGTTTTCTGACTTTTACTCTTCCTTTTCTCTTCCCACATCCCACAGGGGAAGGCTGGGGGGAGTAAGCGAGCAAGCTGTGTGCTGCTTAGTTGCCTACCAGAGCTAACCCACAGCAGTAGCCCTCCACTGAATCATTTCCAAGAAATAGTCCAACTGTCTTCCAGCACTCACCAACAAGCTCAAATTTTGCAGGGAATGCTTTACACAACTTCACTACCTCTGCACAAACCAAAGGCTTTCTGTATTGGCTCTGGTATTATAAAACTATGCAAACAAGAAAATTACATATAATGCCATATTAAAACAATTATCCTTATTATCCATATAGCATATCAGCACATTATGGGCCAAGTTTGCTTAATATGCCATATAACCTGATCCATATTGGCAAGCCCAGAGTAGTGCACCCTGTACTGTAGTATTTCTTCCTAAGCACATGAATAACATTTGGATACACCCATCAGCTTTCCCAAGCACAATTGTTCCCCTACACAGGCCATTAAAAAAAAAAAAAATGCTGACATCTACAGAACTCTTTTCAGAAAACAACTAGTCCTGTCATAAGATCCACCACAAATTTTTTCATAAGCTATTTTCAGCTTCTATGATAGCTTAGAAGTGTGACCAAATTTAATGGATTTGTTCCAGGTGTTCAACCAAAGCAAATTTTAATTGCTAAATAACCAAAGTTATTCTCAACCTTACTTATCCTGAAGCAGCACGTGGGCTTCCCATTTGTCAAATCAGGAAAAAAAAAGTCATATTTAGTAGAATTACATAAATGCATATTCAGCTTCAATTCTTTGCTCTTCCATTAAAAAAAAAAAAAAGTATCATGAATTTGATATAGCTCCTTTTTATTCTATAGAGAGATGGCTGGGAGGATTGCAGAGAGCAGCAGTACTGAAGGGAGAGCATTCATTTAAAAACCTCACTTACCCCAAGCATAACATCTGATTTTGTGAAAAATACGACACTGGCAATATATGTAGCAGTTATCTTAGTACTGTTTTTTAGTTCTAATTAACTAAATTCAGAGGCCATTTTGTACAAAAACTACGGAATGAGATGATTAAAAAGAATTCTTAACGGAATTGGCCTGGATTTTTTGATTTTTCAATGATGACCTTAGGGCTGAATTTGCTGTTCAAAAAGCTATTACGTGTCTTAGAAGACTAAGTCTCATAAAGCAACTTAATCATTTGAGTCCCTGGGACTGATTTAAATGCTTAGGTGTTGTTGTAATGAAAATAAATGGTGTCTAGGCACTTGGGGTAACTGACTCTTCGGTTCAGAAGTCAGAACATAAAGAAGTAAGGATAAAAGAAAATCTGATCTTATGTTTCATTCCTAACAACTTTAAGATTACCAAATATTTTTATTTCAGTAGATCTTTTTCCACCTGCAAAAAGGACAGCTGGTAGAATACAAGCAAAGAAATAGAATCTTTGTTAGTTTCCTACTTTCCATTTTCCTAAATTTACATCATATAAAATGAATACCTTAAGGCATTTTGATCCTGTAGCTTGCAGGCAGTTTCCAATAACTAGGTGTCTCAACAGGTAAAAGGTAGCCTAAGCTGAAAAGCAGGTCATCTTAATAGATTGTCATAGTCTTGCCATTAGGTCATAGACTGCACTTTTGGCTGCTCTACGTACAGCGCTTCACCTTCCTATCTGTAAGCTGGAGTTCTGGAAAGAGGCACCCAGGCTTTAATCAATCTGAGTGGAGAGATTCTGGTAAAAGAAATACAGATACCACCCCAGACTGGGTGGAGAGAGGCCTTGGAAAGATGCACAGCGGCAAAAGAGGATCACTGTGAAGCTAAAGTAGCAAAGGAATTATTATGTCTTTGGAGATATTTCAGTAGAAAAAGTTTCCCAAAAAAAGGCAGAGGGTGAGCACATAGATAGCAAGAAGTGCTCCTGCTTCTGATTTGCTGTCGTTCCCATTAAAAATAATAGAAAACAAGGAAAAGACAGCACCTGAAATCAGGAAACAGAAGTCTAAAACTTTGGTACAAGATGGTCTGAATTGTTTCTGACCAAGTCTCAGATTTGGTGCAAAAGCGTGAGGATAAGTTATACCGGAGCACAAAAAGCTTGACGTTATTTGGTGTTCAGATGAGTGAGAGAGGGATGGCACAGAAATCTCAAATATGTCAAAAATAGTGTTTTGCCTTTCAATGATTAGGTTTGCAAGTGATACCTAACAAACTTTTTGGCAACAGCCAAGAGCTATTTAGCCTATGCTTTAGCATTTTATTGGGATCTGGACAGTGAGACAAAAGCAATGGGTAGAGGATATAAAGGACACAGGCAAGAAGACAGCCTTCTTTCTAGGGGCTACTCAACCAACTCTAACAGAGGCACAGGAAGACTACAAACTGGATACCTGGGAAACGTGGAGTTAGTTCTGGCACTATAAACGTGACTGGAGGGGGGAGCCTTCTGAAACAAAAATCAGAACTGGGCTTGCAATGCAGCCACACGAGGATTGTCAGCAAAACTACTTTCATGGAAGAAAAAGTAATAGATCTGAAAATATATCTGTTAGCGAGCTGGGGCTGATCTTTCAGTTGCACTGGATTTTCAGAAGGGCTTGTTGTTGTTGTTGTTGGCTTCTTGGCCCGTTGCAACAGCTCAGAAGGATCAAAGCAAGATGCTGTGCTAGCTCTGGCAGCCATGGGGACAATTGCAGCTGCTTCAAAAGAGGAAAAACTGAAGTTACATTAGAATGTAGGGAAGTCTTACAACGAGCCTTTAGGCCTCATTGAACTCTACTAGAAAATAGGACAATGGTATTGAAGAAGTGTTACATGACTTTAGACCTCACTAAAAAAAAATATCCACTAGAGAATGGTAAGCTCAACACGGTAAACAAAGGGTAAACTTCAGCATAAGAAAGATTCTGTTCTCAATTTATAGTATTTTAACTTCTCCTGCATGTACAGGAGAGTTACTGGTAGTGTAATAATAATGTGGCATTATTGTATAAGGCTCAGCACATGTTACTGTATCTATAGTTTGTAAAGAGTGCTTCTTTTCATTTGCAGTAATTCATAATTCAGTAATTGGCAATACACTGTTCCAAACATTAATGCAAATTAGGGAGGTTCCACTTAGTTTTCTTTAATTACTGGATGGTAAAAGATGATCATGTACACTGAGAGATAATTAGCTAAGTGGGTATTAACTTTTTTTTTTTTTTTTTCATGAGAATCTCCGGTCATTCAACCAGACACTGAGACACTGACTCAGGCGTTTCCTTTTGAGATAGATGTTCCCAATGAACCCCATTAGCTCCCCAAAGCTTCACAGTAACAGCTGGAAAACAGTGTAGGCAACACTCAAAGAAAAATGGGCTTGAACAGCAGCACTTACTCCCTCCTGAATCAGACTGCTTCACACTAATTGAGAACAACTTCACTGGGCTGACAGAGCCTGTAGTTCCAACATGATAAAAATGATGTTTACAGTCCCCAGGGGTACTGAATATAAGTCTGCCTTCATGCATAGGAAATGTATTAGCAATCGCATCAGTTGTGAAAAACAGCTGTTTGACCACCCCCCACACACAGACCAAAAATACTGGGCAGAGGCTGTTAGTTCAGAAAGAGCAACAGCAGACATACAGTCAAATGGAAAAGTATTCACAAATGACTAGCACTAGACTGAGTGGCATATGCACAGGCAATGCTATGGTAACAGAAATCAGATTTAATTGAAAGTGAGATAAGAAAGAACTAGGGCAATAACCCCTATTTTTCAACAGCATACATTCCTAAGATAATTGACATGTACTTTGTACACAAAGCAAACACCCTTAAGAAATAATATGCTACAGTAATTTATTTCCAGATCAGGATTGGGACAGTTGTTAATATTTGTTTCATTTCTGCTGCAAAGAACACATACGTCAAAGAAGAAAATCATGGTAAGTAAAGGAAGATAAAATTGATATAAACCAATTGTAAGTCACATGTTTCTTTATGATCTGCTCTTTCAAGTAAAATATCAAACAGGAAATATATGTTCCCAACCTTTCCTTTCTGAGGTGAAAAATTTGTCTTTACCCGTGGACAGGCAACATCTCCACATTGCTGTTGTAGCTCATTACCAAGGTAGAAACAACAGCCAGCTACTCGACCATTTACATACAGAACATGAATCAGCCTGGCAAGCACAATGAACCTCAGACATCTATTCAGAAAAGAAACAGAGTTTGCAGATGAATAATTTACTGCTGTCATCCTGAAGATTACAGAAAGGAAATGGTCTATTTATTTGTAAAGCAACATTACTGATAAATGTTCAATTTAACCCTGGGTTTATATTTGCTAACTTTTTTTCCCTAAAAGTATTATTCCAGTGTAAAACCACATATCTTCTTCTTTTCTTACAAAACTAGTATTTACCATTTAATAGCCAACTGGCACAATGAACTATTTACTTCACTTCTTTGGTTCTGTATTTCTGAGACACTTATAATTACAAATGGAAACAAATTCTCACGTAAAACAAATATCCAATAATATGAAGAAGTTCCTATCTGATATTTTGATTTTGGACACTTAACTATGATTTCAAGTGAAGGCTTTTGCAGACAATTTATTTACAGACCCAGTGTCTGCATTGTTTAATACAGTATCGAGAGAGATCCAAGACACTTAATTACTGCTATTTAATTGTCTTTGAAATACAAACTGCTCAGCTGAATAAATTCACTTAGATGAGGACCCATGCTATAGCACAGCTATTCTGCTGCCAGTTCCCAAGCATCTAGAGATGACTGCACCAGGCAGAGGAAGTTCATGCTGTGACTTTACACTGTCAGCTAGCTTCAGCAAAGCAGTACTTTCCTTTGATTTTAGTAAAATTCCAAGTTGTAATTCCCATAACCAGTGATGCACCCAAAATTTTGAAGCACAGAAAAATTAAGGAAAAATAAAAAAAACATTATTTTTAAATAATTATGGCCTTCCTTCAGCATTTCTTAGAAAAAAATCTATTACTGAAACTCTCCATTCTAGCCAAAACAACTTCTCCATTTCAACTGCATCAGATGCAAGATGTATAGATAACAAGAATAATTCACTGGACAAATCTCTTTCACGTTTACATCATTTAGGGAGTCAAAGCAATGTTTGACACTATTAAATAATATTTATTTTAGTGGAGAAAACTAACTTTCATTTAATACGCTTGACTGAGTCCTACATGTCCTATTTCCCAGACTATTATTTCTCCTATTGCTATTACTTTGTCTCAAAACTAAAATTTCCATAACAAAGCATATGAGGTTTGTTCAGGGAAAGAGGGAACTTAACTGCCTCAAATTTTTCCCTACTTCTATTGGACATAAGATGTGAGAGGAGAGAAGAGAAGCTGTCTGGAAACTGTTTGTACATAGTGAGTGGAAAATAGCTAAACCTTCCTGGACTCTTGAAGAGAGTTGAGTGAAATGTTTCCATAAATATTTTCTAACAAAAATTTAAAAAAGATTGGGAGGTGGAATCTGAAAACTCGGAAACATCTTCTGCGTCAATTTTAATTCTTTTTTCCTCTCGAAACGTCTTCCTATTTGTTTTTAAAAAGTTCAGCACTCAAACTCTAAAGCATGTCTTCAGCTTTTGAATTTCCACTGTTTTCAACTTCTGGGCCATGATTTTGAAAAAAAAAAAAAATCCATTCTACAGTGTTTTTAATTTGTAATTTCTAGCATATAAAAAGAATTAGTCATTCACAAATCAGCCTTCAACCAGTAAGTGTAAACCCAGTGATTAGTTGTCACTTTCTCACTACATCTGAAGACATACACCTAACCTCTCATATTATCTTAGCCTACATCTTCCTAATTATGTGGCTAGTCACACTTAAATATCAACACTTTGTGTTTTGGTAATGCTGGGCTCTGTAATGCTGCTGCAGTAGATCTTAAATGCTTCTATCCACTTAAAGCTTACAAGAGCACACAAAAATTCTATCAGAGTCATAATCAGATAATTAAACAACCGGGTTTCTCAGAAGAGCAGTAAAATAAAAATGTTAATCATTAGAATTGTTCGCTATTGCCAAAACAAGAGCCATACTCCTGTAATGTTTGTACATCTGATCTAGAGGTTCTTCGTTCACCAGGGAGATATATAACCCAAATGGCTCCAGACAGTTCACTAACAAAATTAATGAAGAAGTCCCCAACATACACAACCACTTAACTAGTAAAACACAATTTTCTTAAAAATAGACAGAAGTAATGAATCAGAAACACTTAAATGCTCCAGGAATCGATGCCTATGTCAAATTACTTGCCATTAAACAAAGTTTAAAGAAAAATTAAATAGAGAAGCCTGTTAAGAACATTTATAAACACCAGTTCCTCGACTCACCAGAAGCAGGTGGGAGCCTTCCCTTGGAAAGACGGAGAGGAGAGACCAGATTGCATATTTCTGCACATCCTGTGCTTCTATTTAACATAAATACCTTTGATAACTGTGGTCACCAGGAAGTTTCTTTCCATCATTTTTGAACAGGAGGAAGCAGCAGAGGTACAACATCAACTGAAAAAGTTTTGGTTGGCCCCTCTCATCATGTTTTTGGGAACAAGAATGTTCTACAGGACGCTGTAAAGTAAGACAACAAGCGTAACTCTCCACTACTTGCTAGCTCAGGACAGCAGATGTGCTTTTCACTAGCTTCTAATGTGCTCTCTGTATCTTCAATTCTTTTCTCTCATCTTTGACTACAGTCTCCTGAAAACCAAATTTGGATTGATCATTGTGTCATTTAGTACTCAAATACTGCCTTCTATGTAATAAGACATCAGATTCCACTCTACTTTAGAAGGCTTTAGCCAAGATATTCATTTGATGCTACCTTTGTAGTTAATGGACAGAAACAGACCTTTCTAGGGGTACTCTTCTTACAACCTAATTTAGATGCCCTGATCCATCCAGGTCATATTAACATCCCAGATGCCAGAAGAACACTGCCCTGTGGGTCCAACATTTACAAAAACAGAGGGAATTTTAAAAGTTTTCATCTACTAACTTAACTCATCATCAATACACGCGTATTTGTAACTATAACTCATTCAGAGCACAGGGGTGACTGATCTGAAGTCCATACAGACAGCTCTCAGCACAGCCAGATGTTCTGCACAGCACAACTCTCCATGTGCTGAAAACTCCTCTAAAGTCTGACTCTGCCTTAAGCACAGTATTTTACCATTGGTCCTCCCTTTCCACCTGCTCTCCACATCCCCTCGACTTCATTCAGCAACTGCTGTCTCTGGCACCGCACCCTGCTGACAGCTTTCCGGTGTGACAGCTTCATTTTTGATTGGCATCACTTATTTCAAAATATTCCAATTCCTGGGCGCTCGATCCACGTATTATCGAGAGGATCCCAAACTCTTGCATTACAATAGCAAGTAACCTATATAAAAAACCTAGCAGCCCGGAAAGCAAAGCAGAACTAACACAAAGCAGAAACAAAGGCCAAAAGAGATAGTTGGGCTTAAGGACTGCAAGCTGGGATGAGATACTGGAAAAAGAGGAAATTTAACTGACAGAGTGAGTTGCATGTAAAAGGATGGAAGAGGATGAGCAGTCTCTTTTGTGGCAGGTGCTGTCATCTTGGAGACACCAGCAGTAGGATCACAAGACTCCATTGTTTATTTTATTCCATCAGGAGTGACCATGGGCTAAGGCTGGTGGCAAAGGCCACAATGTTCACAAGTCATGGTATTAACATGCTTATTCCAACAATGTAAGGGTATACAGCCCAACAGCATAGCAGAAAGCCACATGTCAAATACACCACTACTTGATCTTTTGATTCCCTTCCTATACAGGAATCAAAACAATTTACTTCGATCAAACAAGCCACATATCCCACTTCATGTTTATCTCAAACTGTGCTGTGCCATGTGCTTGACCTGCCTCTGCAATGGCTGTTCACATTCCAGCCTTATCACACAGGCACTGGAGCATCCCATGCTCAATAAACTTATCTCTATTACTCCCTTCTCAGCAGGATTGAGCAACTTGTGCCATTCTTCTGACCTTGCTATCACATTTAAGTTTATGTAAACAAATCATTTACTGAGAATTACATTACACTATTAAAAAGTCATCGTATATTGCAAAAATCAGCACAGTTCTTGATACATATATGCTAAGTTCATCCACATTTGAATCTTTTCCACTAACCTTTTAGAGCAATTTACCTAGACTTCCTGAAAAAAAATTTAAAAAAAGATATTGATGAACAATTTCACTCAGTAAAATTGCATTCATTCAAGTTAAATTCAACTATTTTGAATTCACAAGAAATTTACAATGCATATACTGAATATAAATATATTTGTACATAATGGTTTAAATTCAAAATTAAACTGAACTATAAGTTTATAGAAATATAGAATATTTACATTTTGGTCCTTGATATCAAATTAGTATTGTTAATTTGGGTTTCTGATCTAGGCATTCATTGCCAAAGTAACAGAAGAAGCAGCAGGCAATAGCATTTTTTTTTTCTTAATTAAAACAGCTTATTTTTTTTGCCCTTCAAAATTTACAGTCTACCAAGCTACTGGAAAAAATAAAACTGTGCTCCAGGCAGACTCTAACATTAATTTTTTTGCCAAAAAAAAGAAAAAAGGGGGGGGGAGGGTCCACCAAATATCTTCAAAGCTCTAACATTTGGGGCAATGAGAGCATTTAGTATTTTCTTCCAGTCACTTTGTTTTGGACTAGGTTAAACATTAGACTAATCCTAGTCTTTTTCCCTTCTCTTTTCTTTCATGACCCTTTCACTTGAAAGCCAATCAACATAATCTCCTGCAAGCATAGCACTACCTGACAAACTATCACCCCGAATAGACCTCAATCCATCCTGCAAGGCAGCAGTTACAAGAAATCATTGAACTCTGAATGGTCCCTGCACCATCTGAGAATAAATCAGAACGACAATATATTTCTTGGATCTAAAACAGCCCCATCAATAAGTAACCTAAGCATCAGGAAAATGACCAACTAAAATGCTGACGAACACTCGTGTCCTTTTATTGGGGTCAAGGGGTAGGACTGCCCAGGAACCCTCCTGCCTTTCTTCTTCCAAATACTCTTTAAGGCCTAATACCATGCAATTTCTGATTCATGCGTTGTTTGGGGCTTGTACCGCCAGGCAAGCTGAGGCTGGTTTCTCCTTTCTCTTCACAGTCACACTCAGCAATATGCTGAGTGTTCCTTGCTTCATTAACCGGCAGCTCAAACTACAGACAGTCAGAAATGATCAAGAACTAAAAAACAAGGTCAAAGCGAGACAGGCAGGCAGACAGACAGAAAGATCCACAAAGCTTCAAAGTGCAAAAAGTGTATCTTCATGGAGCAGACAAAATCTTTCTGCGACTATGCCAAATCCATAAGCCAACCTACTACATGTTGATGGGGAATATGGAGGAAGAGAGAGATTTTGTTTGTTCAGTTAATTTCTCCACTAAGACTAAAGCTCTGTTTTTGCCTTTTTATTTGCTTAAAGCTTCTATTCTGTAACACTTCCAATTAAAAGAGCGTGACACTCTCACTGCGCTTGGATTTCTTCTATTAAACAGCTTTCCTGGTCATTTTGTTAAGGACATCTCCAGAACAAATGTTGACCAAAACCAGAATTAATAATGGATTTAAAGGGTGCCCATTCACACAGTGGGGACTGCTGTTTTGCACAAAGCAAAGATACACATCTGGATAGACTTTTTTTTTTTTTTTTGGGTTACACTTGGGAAAAAATGGGTGGGGTAAAAAGAAACAGCAACTTTCAACTGTTAGATAGAAATCTTTAACAATCTAAAATACTTTAGCAGAGACAACTGCTAAAGAAAATGTATACTTATTAAGGCTCTTCAGAAACAGACATATATCACAGTTAATCACATGGGAGAAGTCTGTGGGTAAATCAATATTTTCCTTTTTTCTAATATAGATCTAAAGAGAGCATGCACTCTATGGGGAAAAAAAAGAAAGAAAGAAAGAAGGAAAGAAAAAAAAACTGCATCAAATAAAAAGAAATATAATCATGCCCATAGAACTTCTGTTCTATAATATCCCATCACAATAGAAAATATGCAACAAGTTTATTGCACCCCAGAAAAAAATATTGAACTATGGGACAAACATGGATTTGAGGCAATTTCCAGAAGTATGTTAAAGTAGAATTTGATCTCTCAATTTACTGATAAACTCAAATACATGTGAACACTATCAATTTGATTTCTCACATGAAACGGAACCATGGCTATCTGCAAATCAACACAACACCGAGCAATGAGCACGTTCAAGAATCCCTTGAACTAGCAAAACTGACAGGTTGAGCTTGCAACATCAAAGAAAAAAAAATGTCTGAAAAGTGGCTCTTCCTTTGGGAAAAAAGCTTCACAAGGGGATAAGGACCAACTTCAAAACATTTTCAAAGAACCAATACAACTGAGAGAAATACAGTCGTTAATCATATTCTTTCAACACATTAATGTAAGGACATGAGAATAAGGACAAGAAAAAATGAAGGGAAAAATTAACCTTGCCTCTAGAAATTCTCAGTCCAGAATCTCTGAAGTTTGTGAAGAAATTACCAATGATGAACAAAACAATTGGTTTCATTATAACAAGATGGATGCCCAGCTTCGTTCTTTGGTAAGAAACAGGTCAGTACTTCTGAAAAGATGAGAGTCTAAAATGAGGAACTAAATGGAAGCCATTAATTGTCACAATGTGAAAATGCCAAATGGGTTAATCCAATGCTTTGATGTACGAAGAATTCATTGTTATAATCTCACACTAGAAAAGAAAATGTTGAGCTTTTACTTTGGATGAAAGGATATTAACCAAAATACTCATAAGCCACTTACAAATTATTAAATATGTCAGCCACTACAACGTGCTGTGGAAAAAAAAAAAGACATAATTTATCCCTTTCACTACACAAAAGGAAGTCTAGGGCAAAGACCAAGAACATCCTGGAGGGTGACAGTGGCAACATCAAGAAAATAAAACAAGTTCTCTTAATTCAGTGCATTGACTAAAAGCATCTTCCTGAAAATTCCTTTTTCCATCCTGCGGTGAATAGGTAAAGGCAGGCTCCTAAACTGTCCTTCCTTTTATGATGACATTACCCATACTCCCCATTGGATCAGACCAGTCACTCATCTAGTCAAGTTTCCTCTTGCTGATCACAATAAGCATGAAGTGTTTCAGGGAAAAAATGGCAGTGTCAGCAAAGGAAGCAATACTACATGAACCCCTTTTCATTAAATATGGTAACCCCTGAAAGATGCAGATCTGAAGCCCAGAAAGGAAAGAAAAAGTGATGTGGCCTCATTTTTCTGGCTTTGACAGACTTTCTCACTACAGCAACTCTGCTAAATAAAAGAGGGCAAGGGAGCAAACTCAGTACTGGCACCTTGGCACCCCATACTGCCGAGTTTGTTACCTAGCTCTGCTGTACTGCCATCCCCAAGGCAAGACCAAGCATAGTTCAGCGTATTCGTGAGTTGAGAGGCCGCTTCTGAGAGGCAGCATGGACATATCTGCACCTGTCTTGCTCCCTTCAACCTGCAGAGCCTTTCCACACAACCAAGAGGACACTGACCCCTCAAACGCCCCACATGCCATCATCTTTCACGGACACTGGGTTTCATGCTTCACAAGTACCACTGCTGAGCTGGTATATAGCTCTGGCACTATCTCAAATGTGAACTGGAAAAAAGATATATACAATCATTATATTGAGAGGAGCATTATATGGGCCCAGTTCCAAGATCCAGTGCTATGCGTTTTGAATGGCAACCAGACCACTCTATGGGAAACAAGCCATACACAATGTGGACATAAACCAGTACACACTACATGTCTTTGGGACAAGGAATTTCTTCCTGTCCTTCTTCTAGGTATCAGTATAGATATGTCCTCAGCATCTAATTTGCAGTCCCTGCATGCCTCACTTATGAAAATTGTTCTGTTCTTGATCTTAAATTCTTAAACATTTTTCCTTCATTTCAGTTTAAATTGCATGCAGTAATGCAACAAAAACATAACTAACAAGAATCACAGCATCCTATTTCCTGCAACAGAATTGCACAGAGCAACCATTAACAAAAGTTCTAGTTCCAAAAATAAAAAGCAGAAAAGAAGTTCAAGGGAATCAGTAGGGAAACTTGTCAACACATGAGAAAAAGAACATAATGTTAGCATGGTCAAAGCTCAGTGAATTTTCCCCATTCCCTCCCCACCCAGGAAAAAAAAAATAACAGATTTTTTTTAAAGATTAGAATACAAGAGATTAAGTGAACAACTTTTCTAAATTATAGCAATTCTGATAATATCTTAATATTTAAATTAGTATTTTTATTCATTGTCCCCCAAGAAAGTTACAAAAATTTCAATACTAGTGCTGATTCAGTTAAGAATTCTACAACCAAACTTACAAATAAGAGTTATGAATTCTGTGGCTCTCTTTTGTCCCCTTTCTAATACTTCCGACTGTATAACTCAAGGTTGTCTGATTCACTTTTGATTTTATTGATCCTAAGATTTTCTATTACGGATGTCCTACTTGCTCTACATTGATTCAATGTCATAAGAAAGTCTATAAAAATGCTTTTGCTCAATAAGTACTCTATTTAACAATCAAAACCACTCTGCCCTCATCCTAGCACAAAAATTATCTGTATTTCACTCACATGTATTATCCCTTCACTTTTTACAGTTATACATTATGTACATCTGAAAAATACATGAAAGAGAAAATGTGTAATTTTTTTTTTTTTACATCAGCATATGCTAGAAAAATGTATCTCATTATATTCATATTTTTTGCTTCCTACTTCTGAGTCTAGGCACAGAAGAGGTGATTTTTCTCCTGCTACTGAGTATTTTACAGACTTCGTAATTTTGTCGGCAGCAGGAACTGTTTGCACTGCTTCCTTCTGAGTCTCTGCAGATGCTATTGTTCTTCCTTAAATATGGTTTACGTTCTGGTTTTCTCCTACCAAATTATATCAGGTTCTCAAATCACTATGGATATTAGCAACAGGTCAAGCACTAATGCAAAAAAAAAAAAAAAAATGCTGGCACTTGCTTTTGTAAAATCAAATCAATAGCTTAGGTTAGGTAGGTGGACATTTTCCACACATGTTCACATGTGCATCTGTCTAAAGGTTTGTCTGAATGAATCTTAACCTCTTTATATAAGCAACTTCTGTTACACTGACCAGTAAATTGCCATTGGAAGTTAGATAAAAAATTATGTATAATTATGCAGATCAATGATACTAGAAAAAAAAGAATTAAAAAAAAAAAAACTGTAGGATACTCAACCAGGACCAGGAACCAACAGATTTAAGTCTTATGTCTTAACAAGACAATCTAGTGAGACCCCACCTGGAGTACTCTGTTCAGCTCTGGGGCCCCCAACATAAGAAGGACAGGGACCTGTTGGAGTGAGTCCAGAGGAGGACCATGAGGATGACCAGAGGGCTGGATCACCTCTCCTATGAAGACAGGCTGAGAGAGTTGGGTTTGTTCTGTCTGGAGAAGGAAAAACTCTAGGGAGACCTTATAGTGGCCTTCCAGTACCTAGAGGGGGCCTACAGGAAAGTTGGAGGACTCTTCATCAAGTACTGTAGTGATAGGACAAGGGGTGATGGGTAAAAGAAGGTAGATTTAGATTGGATGGTAGGAAGAAATTCTTTACTGTGAGGGTGGTGAGGCACTGGAACAGGCTGCCGAGAGAAGCTGTGGATGCCCCATCCCTGGAGGTGTTCAAGGCCAGGTTGGATGGGGCTTTGAGCAACCTGGTCTAGTGGGAGGTGACCCTGCCCATGGTAGGGGGGGTGGAACTAGACGGGCTTTAAGGTTCCTTCCAACCCAAACCATTCTATGATTCTATGATGATTCTATGATTCTATGAACAAGTTAAAATTTAAGCGAGCCATTCTTTTCTACTTCAAAAAGAAGTCCATGATCATATCTATCTTATCTCTCACTAGAAGATTTGTAATTCCACCTGTGAAATCAAAAGAATTTCAGGATATGACAAATGTGTCATTAACACAAAAATAAGTCCATATATTCCACAGAGAAACTCCCTCTCTGCCTCCCAATCTGTTTATCAGCTATTACAGTACTATACATTTGTGTCTTTGCTTCATGTTCTGGTGTCTCCTGACCACAGTGTTACAACTTGTTTATTTTCACTTGCTGGTCTGGCCCCTGTGACAGTGAGGAGAAGAAGACAGGAAAGAAGAAGCACTACTGTCACATCTTGAATCTTACAGAAGAGAGGGAAAGGGAAAAAGGGAAAAAGGGAAAAAGGGAAAAAGGGAAAAAGGGAAAAAGGGAAAAAGGGAAAAAGGGAAAAAGGGAAAAAGGGAAAAAGGGAAAAAGGGAAAAAGGGAAAAAGGGAAAAAGGGAAAAAGGGAAAAAGAAACGGGGTAGATATATGGTAGCGCTTGCCTGTCTCTTCTGTAACAAGAGCCAGTCTAGTACAGACAGGATGTAGACAAAATCCCTCACATGTTCAGCAAGATAACAATCAGAAAAAGTGACAACCATTTTCCCAGAAGACAGAAATCCATTCTGCCTGGTGCACTCCTCTCGAGCTTTCTATTATTCACATCAAGAACGATTTTTGTGTCTTTGACTCATGCAGATAACACAAGTCATTTAAATAGTCTTCAAAGGAGGAGATGAACAAAACGCAAGTTGAGAAAATCACATTTAGTAGGTGAGCATGATTTATAAAATGCTGCTGTGCAAGGGCTCACAAGGGAATGTGGGAGAACTTCCTGCAGGCACTCCGGCGTTACAAACCCACTCAGCTAGTCCAGGACTTGCCACTCACACACAACAGCAAGAAGAGAACTGAGAAGACTGTACTGTGTTTGTTCTTTCATCCCTCCCTTCATACACATATGGTGGATTGGGTTCAGACCCTTGGACAACTGAAGAGAGGAGCAGATAAACAATCGGTACTTGATGGCTATCTAGAAAAATCCTATCTTTAAAGTCTGTTCCAGGGTCCTCTAGCACAACTTACTAAGTCACCTGTAAAGCTATAACCAGGCCTCTCTGCTTGTTTCCTCTTCCTTTCCTTAACTGAAGGAGGATATTTTTATCTTTGCCTCTAGCTCTAAGGGCTGTTTTCTCCACTACTTCTCCAATCAGCTCACTCAGGGTACACCAGATATCCATTAAATGTCTGCTTTGGTAATCCATACAGCATTGTGTTCCCCTACAGCACTCCCTGTGACAGTTCATTCTGTAGACTTCATAAAAGCATACAAAATTGAAAAAGCATTTTAAAAATCAGGGAAAAGAGTTAATAAAACGTATTTGCCTGGAAGTTTGCTAGCATATACTCTTGGAACGGACAGGCAAAGAGAGGAAGGCAAGAAAGACAAAGACAGAAACAAAGAAGAAACAAGGAAGAACAAGATGGAGAGTAATCACAGAATCAGAGAATAGTTAAGACTGAATGGGCCTGCTGGGGATCAACCAGTCCATCCCCCTGCTCAAAGCGGTAAACTACAGGTTGCTCAGGAACATGACCAATCCAAAGCTTCATTGTAAGGGAAGTACATGTATTTTCTCTCAGATGGAAAAAGTGCACTGGGAGCTTCCAAGGACGGCAATCTCAGGCTGTGTCAGCAGAGATTAAGACAAGAAGACAACAGGACGATACCTGTGATTTTGTATGAAGTTCCCCAAGACTTACCAGAAAGTAGGTTTTCTCAGAAAGAGTTGGGAGTATGAGAATCCACCTTAAACCTTAGCTCTCCCTTTGATCTGACTCTTCAATATCCTCCCTGCCAAGAACTGCTGCAGAACACCTGTTTCTGAAAGTTGAACTGGAATTGCTGCTTTTGATCTACAAGGCATTGCTACAGACAAGAACCAAAGACTATGGAGCAATTTACACTGTTATAAAGTTAGATCAGTAGCTAAGGCAAGCCAAAGAAGGTACATGAAGGCAATTCCCAAGAAAACATAGCTGAGAGGAAACAGCTGAGATGAGCATATTGGAAACTTCTGTACTTGAGCTCATCTAGGAGAGGCAAGTGCATGGGGAAAGTATCCATTGTATACTGTGGAATAAGGGTACACATTAATCCCCAACAAATCAAAGGTAGGGATTTTTCTTCAGAGAGGCATAAAGAAAAATGTTGAGACACTGGATCCCTGTCTATGCTCTTTATCTAGAAGGCAAAAGATCTTTAAACTCATTTTTCTTCAGAAAGAAGGCACACCGAACAGGGGAGTTTTCCAGAACGGAAAAGCAAACTTCCAGCCTCTCCTCTATGCATTTGTCTCTCCTTCAAACTACAGAGTTGAATGAAAGCCATGGAAGCAAAGGGGTAGAGGAAGAAAAAACTCTGAAATTATATTGTATAGAAGGAAAACATTCTCTGGAAAGCTTTTACATGTTGCCTTTTGACTTCTTAACAACATAATTTTTCAAGTGTTCTAAAGAGCAATCAATTTTCTATTGACTCCTCTAGAAAACAATATTTTGGTTTTGTTTGTTTTGTTCTCCATGTTATGTCAACATGACAGGTTGGCACCTGATGCTGACCTTAATGGATTCTTAATATAGGACCCAGCACTACAACTTCAAATGCTGTCAATTGCTACTCAAATAAAAATCAAAACGACAAATTTACAAAAACATGCATCTTTGAGATTACACAAGATTTAATGGTACCGGTTTTTTTTTGTTTTTTGTTTTGTTTTGTTTTACCAATTCCTCCTGCTTTGCTAGTTAGGATAAACAATAGTTTTAAAGCCATAGATTTTTAAAAGATGCTTGGAGTCCCGCAGCTAAATGCAGGGTTGTGCCTCTTCAGAACTAAAAGTATTAAAGATGTTTACTTAGAAACTAGAAAGCAGCTATTACTATAGGTAAGCATTTCTTTTTACTCCGAAGTTAACGTAATTTTTACATTACCTAACATAGAATTTGTTCACCAAGTTGTCACTGCATTGGCAGAAGATTCAAGCAGCTCTGATGAATATTGGAAGGTAGTAATAATGTGATTCTATCCAGCCAACTTTGGTTTCATAGGAAACACTTTTCTTGAACAATGTACACGCTTTTTTCTACTGCTATGCAGTAGAAATAGAAGGAGACCTGAATGATGGCAAACTATATATCAAACATTTGTTTCAACTGGGAGTTGTGGAACTTTCTCTGCAAAGCTTAAGGTAGGACAATGGACAAAACAGCCAATAGAGCTCATTTACGATGACAATTTTTCCGTCCTTATACTCTTCTAAATATCACAGAAATTATTCAGAAGTTACACTTTTGTGACAAGACTCAAACTAGATTATAGAAAGTCCTTGGAATCTTTATTTCAGCATTAAAAAGAATGTGAAACAACACCAAGGAGGCAAATGATTATCAGAAATGTTATGGCCTTTCTTTCAAGTAGTTAATATGTGCCATTGTGATTTAGAACTGTATTTGCCAATCCTTCACTACTTAATAAAGAAGCAGCTTTTACAAATTAAGGGTTTCTACCCATTTCCAAGTTTTGAGTAGATCCTTATCTCACATTTTATGCCAGTGCTATGCCAACAGTTGCAGCAAGTTTATACATAAGCAAATTCCAGGTTTCTCATTGATGAAGGTACTGCTTATCCAGACCTAGAACACTAAGTCCTCTGTTTACCGATAGAGAGCAACACCAGAACAAGTTTCCTTACACAAAGCACCGTGTCAGCATGTTTCAAATAGGATAGTGAAAGCACTTTCTTCTATGGGCTCTAGAAGTAGACAACCCACCTTGGCTTATTCAACATTTAGCCAAGACAGACAATAGATACAGGTGAGTTTGGAATGTGTCAACTAAACATGGAGATGTCCCCATCACTTACTGGGATACCACACAGCCCTTACTACATTAGTCTTAATTCAAACTGGTGCCTACCAGTTGACCTCTATAACTCCCTGACAAGTCTCAACAGCCCCTAGTCCCTCAGAAATATTACCACAATAATTACGGATAAAGTAGACTGCTTTAAGAAAAAGTATCCTTCCTAAATGAGCTTCCGATCTGTCTAGACTTCATACAGGAGCATTGTCTTCTTTCTAAACATCCAAACAGGATTCCCCCCATCTTTTCTTAACCAAATCCAAACAAACTCTCCAGTTACAGCATAACTGCCTACAGAAACCAGTCCCATTAATATCTGTCTTTTGCCAGCATACTAATAAATATGACTTTGGAGACTTCCCGGAGGGCTTTTTAGATTAAGACTCATGGTTCACATGAGAGTCAGGGTATGGAATTGTGAGCCTTCACACAAGATTTGAAATCTTTGTCTCTCAGCTTTGTTCACCATGGGTTCCAGAGGCAGCTGAAACAGCTAAAAGGAGAAGAAGCTAAGAGCCAGCTTCTTTTCCTCCCTGCACATCCCTGGAGATCTGTCCTCAAATTAGACAGTAGCTTATGTAGCTGAATCCTTACAAAGTCCCAGCAAGCAAACTCACCTATGGTGTGAGTGATATTCTGGAGATAAGCACACAGAGGTAGCCACGTGCAAAGCATACATCTAATTGCTTTAAGATTTTGCCTGAGTTTTGTATGTATCTGTGTGCATGTGTATGCATGCATGCATGCACAGATACACAAGACAATACACTGAAAAACTGACAGAAAGAGTAGTAAAATTTTATTATTCTCCTGAATCTAATCATTTTTCTTCAAACCACTGGGAAAAGAGTGGGCTCAAAGTTTATATTCTTTTAAACAGACTTTTACAAAATATAGCATATACTTTTCTGTTAACTCTGTAACACAATGTTAACTATGGTACATGGAACCACTGAACTACCAGAAGGTGAAGTAAACTCCACTCTACAACCCACAGAAATCCACAAAACTCTCCTCCTTCCTGACAGTAGAATTTCAGCATGAAAGAATTTCATTGAGTTTTAAGATCAACCATAATGGCAAAAGGTAAAGAATTTTTTAAAATTTATACCATGATAAATATCTGTGCTGATATTTCTGTTTAGCACTCCTTTGATTTCATCCATTAACCTAGAAAGGGGTTCCCAAACAAGAAAGCTCTCAACGCCTCCTGTCTGTTTTGTGCTCGAGGTTTTATTACACTAATTGACAGTGATAACTATCAATTTATAATGAGAGCTTGCAACCAAATCCAGAATAAAACCAAAATAGTAACAAACCAACTTTCACAAAATAAAATGGAATTAACTATTACCAACTGTCTCACACAACCAGGCCAATGTCCAATGTTACATCAGATCAAACAATAGGAAAGTGATATTTCAGGGCAAAAGACCAAATATTAAGGAATTAATATCAATAAAAAATGTATATTGTGGACTACTGAGTTACAATAGTAAACAAACATGATGTTGATTGATAACATTTTTATCACATCTGGCTTACAGAAGGCTCCATATCTACGTTCACCAGGACATAATAGATCCATAAATGGATCATTCAGTCAGGCTTCTAGATGTTTGCCAATGACAAATTAATTGTTTGCTAATCACACAGCTTTGAAGTTTGATGCAAGCTAAAAATGACAGTTTGTCTAAGGCAAATGAACTCTCTGGGTTCAGCTATTACATTTCAAACATTAAAAAGTACTTAAAGAGATACTTCATATACTGTGGAAAATGAAGGATTTCAGTGATGTTAACGGAGTTAAAATTGCATGATAACTAGCATAAGTGAGATCAGACATAAAACCCTTAGTTTTGTAGTTATTCTGACCTACAAATATTTTTTCCAACTAGAGTGCTACTACATATCAGTATGAAGAAATATTAATACTACTTAGAAAAACTACAGAGAAGTGGGGCTGGTAATCTAATACTAATGAGACAAAAGAATTATTTGATTTACCTGACTCTGCAATTCACTTTGTTGCTTCAGGCGAAGATTTTCTGGTGTATCAGCCACTGTAGTGAAGGACTGCTTTGGGTAATGTCTAAAAAAAGAAGCACATAGCCAAAGGGTAAATATTTACACAACAGAAAGTCAAATGCATCCCAGCACTCTTTCCTAGAGTGTACAGAACTGTCTCAGTTTTCTGGATTTGTGTTACAAGTATTTACTCTAAAAATATTGTGTCAGTTATGCCTTGCAAAAACAACAGGAACAAGTTCCTGTAAAAAGTTTAAATCCCACCCATTCATCCTGGCCAGTGTCTGCAGAGACCAAATAGGACAAAATTTGTTTTCAGCAGAGTGAACAAAAGTTTGTTTAACTGCATTTTCTTAGTATTGTCATGTGATGAATCAAGACTAAAGTAGAATGCCTTAAAATATAAGTGTTTTATGTAAACTCAAAAGTTACATAAATGAGTACAGATGCTGTCTTAAATCCATTAGTGCAGAAACCTGAAGGATCAAGATAGGTTATACTGGCATTCCAGGTACAGAAAGTCAAATGCTTTAATAATAAATGTGTCAATACATTGCTGTATATAAAAGGAAAATCTACTACCAAAGGTTGTAATGGCTCAGAACTGCAATTTATCAGTCATCTCTTTTTTTATTTGAAATTTTACACCCTTACAACATGTTTCTACTATTTTTTTTGGCATTTTAGACATCTTTAATAGTCAAATCCCAGTCATCATATTTAGACTTCATTTACAGAACTATAATTTATTCATTTTTGTGGATTTATCCTGTAACTTTACAGCCAAACAAAAAGCTATATTATAGGAAAGACCACCAGAAGAAGGAAATAACAAAAGTAGACAGGCTATCCCAAAAGACATTATTATGAGGCAGTAACATTTTAAGGAAACTGGTTCTTACTAATTTATTTCCAGAACCTTCAGTCTCAAACCAAAAGATTCAGATTACAATTATGTGAGGCACTAACGCCTTCGGTTATCACTCACAGCTTCTCCTGTCTGTCAGCTAATTCATTTGTGCCTCTAACACTTCAGAAGTAAAATAAAACAAGCATAGCATTTTAGACACAATAATATTTGCAGCTTAATTTCTGCAGGGGGAGTAAGCTGTAAGTAAGAGTCCAAAAACTGAGGACATGCAGTATTAAACATTTCCATGGTCATACTCAAGGTCATCTCTAATGTGTTCTTTCAGAAACTAGCTCAGTCTCCACAGCCCCATCAGAAAATTTCTGTGCTTTACAAAGATGATATATATTTTCAATCAAAATTGTAAGTTTTATTTTCCATTTACAAGTTTTATTTCCATGACGTGTGTGGTTTCATAGTTAATTTTTATCTGATAGATAGAGGACTAATGCCACTTCTACTTTAAAAAATTAAGGTGAAATACATTCCCACCTGTTAGCCACTTGTCTAGGATAGCCCACATCACTGAAAACTAGAAAAAAAAAATCCTAGTCATGACACCATCTAGTCTATTCTTTTGCCTGTCTTCCTCCCTTTTCCAACTAGGTGCTCCCCCATGGCCAGACAATGCCAAGCAGCTGAACAGCTTAGCCACAGCTCCAGCAATGCACGGGGAGACAGAACTAGGCTTTGCTCAGAGGACATAAACTGGAATCAGCACTTGCATGAAGAGCAAATGGTATCAGCATAATAAAATGCAGAATGCCTTGGGACAGGCAGATACTTCCAGAAGTGTAGAGTTTTTTCCCCCTTTATTTCACCTCTTCTATCTCACCCTTCCTCATTCTGTATAGAAGAGAAAGGCAAATGCCAGACTGACCACAGGGAGGGTCATGAGCCCCGCTTGGAAAGCCGCAATGGACAGATGGAGAAGGCAACAAGGCACCTCACAGCTACGGTTTGCTGATAACCAAGGAAGATTGTAGCAATGAACAGTGCACAATGCGCACTTAAGGAAAAGCAGTCTCTCAGATATCTGTAGATAACTCATGTAGACAACAGAATCCCTGCCCCCAAAAAATCAACTGCAACACACACAATTCAAAAACAATGTCAGGCGCATGCTGAATGCCAAAAGCATTCCCATAAAGTTTCATAGCACTGCTTTTTATTGTGGTTATGTATCATGACCCTGCCACCACAATCACAGCAACCACCTGTACTCATCCCCTTTAACGTGGACAGCACAGAGTGGGAGCCTGCTCAGGTGGCTTTTTTGCCAAGTCCCCCTGTGAAATCTGTGGGTAACATTGAGACAGGGGTCCCAGTCAGCCCTCAGACCCTGCTGGCAACAGCAGCAGAGAAGATGTTTCTGTAAAGCCAGGCTCCCAAATTATCCTCCTCTTTATTCTGCAGCATATGAAAGTATACCTTGTACCTATCCTACACCAGCTTTTATTTCTGATCATTTACAAATGAAATGGTTTGTTCCACAGTTAGTAGTCAGAAACTCATAGGTATTTCAATAATCAGAGCAAATCACTTAGGCACTGATGTATCTAAGATCATTACTTATTTTAGAAACAGTAGCTCCGTATTTCAAGTAGGAAAGGTATTCATCTTGAACAAGTGGTGCTTTAGCATGCTTCAAATTACAATGTAAACTGATTATATCAATGAAAAGTATTTACACTTGAACATGGAAGTAAACAGTACTCGTGACAGAAATGAAAAAAAACCTGCTGAAATTGAAATTGGCCTTTAGACTGATCATATTAACCATTTATCACAATGTATTACTGTGATTAAAAAAAAAGAATTATTTAGCAAAATTAAATTAGCAAAGCATTCTACTATGGGCTGTCATTTTAACTCTAGCTGATTTATGAAACCACCCACATAGTTTATCAATCAGAAAGACACGGTTTTATACGCATCCTTCTAATTTATGGAAATTCTTGCCTTCAAACCATTAAAAACACTAGTATTAAACTAAATCCTATCTTCAGCATTCACATTTGTTTTAAGCTTACTGATATTGTGTCTTCAGAATCACTACAAATATAAGTATTTAAGACATTATCTGAAAACTATCTAAGATGCATTGTAACATTGCACACTTTTGATTGAAATAGAAGGCTTTTTAAACACAAATGTTAAAATGATCCAATCTGCTTCTTTACTATCAGATTAAGACTATACCACATTTCATTAGAACAGTCTGAATAAGGATGAGTAAGTGGATGGCAACAGCCTTTAATTCAGAAGGCTCATAGTGATATCACAGTCCCTGGTAATCCGTTGCTCAGTTTCCCTTTGTCTGAAATGATGTCTGAGAAAAAGCAGAGAATTGGTTAAAGAGGTTGATGTCATGCCAGCTATTTAATAGCAGCATCCAAAGGATTTTGTTTGTTTGTTTTAAGTCTTTGTTAGTAGTCTAAGTCTACTTAGCAACATGTCTTACCACGCTAATGCTATTAGGATTAATCTTGTATAAAGACCTACACAAGAAGGTCCAGAACAAATCAGTACACACAGTATGGTGTTTCTGCTATGTACTGTCTTGCTAGCTTCAGCTGCACAGCTTGATAAATAAATTAAATCACAACTCATTCTCTGACTCTATGAGAAAACCCCATCACTTTTGAGATTTGGAAATAATAACAGCAACACCTTCAAGAATTCAGGAAACTACCTGAAAGTTTCCTAGCTTTTCCAATGACTAATCATAGAAAATTTCCCAACTACTTGTTTAGTTGTAAGGCCTTCATCAGCTTTTCCACGCTTCCAAACCAACAAAAGGAATAAAAAACATGTTCTGAGAGATAATGGGATGAAGATTCAGCTTTCCCTGTTCTGAAAAAGGTCAGATTCAAAGCTTGAGATAATTCAAGCTTGTTCTGAAATTAACATGTTCACGCCTCATTCTTGCTCATTCTGATTTATCCAACATTTAAGATATGACTAACAGATTTTTTTGAGTGTATTTTCCAACCGTAATGTTAACTGTTCAGTTACAGAATTACAACAGAACTGTATTTCTGTCACGTTATCTCTTCCCCTAGAATATCTATTCAGTAAATTGTCCACAACATAGAAATTGTGCTATCTTTCAAGCAGAGAATATCCACAAGCTACACAAATGAAAATTATTTCCCTTCTCCTAAGAAGAGGGACCGCTCTATCAAATCTTCTCAGAATACCAACTACCATCACTGTCTGTCATATGGGGCTATAGCTGTCCTCTCCTAATTTTTGTTTGTAGTAACTGTTCTTCTAATTAAAATCAACTCTACAGGACAAGGAGGTTAAGAAAAAAAAAAAAGGAAAAAAATACACTTATTTTCAGTTGCAGTAATACAGATTGGAACAAAAAAATCTGAAAATTAACAAAATAAAATTAAATCAATATTTAAAGAATTACAAAAAACACATGGACTGCTTTTGCAACTAGCAGTTCAGTATAGTATATGCAAGAGCTTCAAACTGAAATTGAATAGTGGATAACAATGTAGTTTGGATACAACCCCAACTCATAACAACTGATGGACAGGTAGGCAAGTTCGTTCTCAGACCTGTAAGGGTCCAATATGTTAATCATGATCTGATTCCACATCCACAAACACCACTGAATTCAGCACAAAAGCACTGAGGAGAAACACAGATCACCAGTTAATTTTCATGTAAGAGACATGAGATGAAACAATTTACCTAGGAAAAAGGAGACAAGGTATTAAGCTCTCCTCAGCCAGGGAGTGTTTGAACTGGCAGCTTACCACCAGGTTTGAAGACTCATGGGACTACTTTCCACTCCTTACCTTAAAACCGTACCATTGCACAGCAAGAAATGTAAGATGAGCAATGGCAAAAAAAGCAGCAGCAGCAGGGAAACTTTCCCCACAGCTGACTTCTGGCTTTGAAATTCTTGTTCAGTTACACTTCCTGCTCTGAAGCTCCGAGAGGGATTCCTCTGGGTTCTCTGTTTTGTTTTGAACTTTCTGTACAGGATCATTTATCTGTGTAAGATTATAAAGGCTTTTGGATGCGGAATAATCTAAGTAGTCGGTAATACAGCTTTGGTACTGCAGAACTCAGGCCATAAAGCAGGCAAGGAAGATTTGACAATTCTTCACAAACAATTTTGAGAACAGAATTCTCTGTGGCTTCTGACATCTACCCTGCTGTATGAAGAACAGATACTGTGGCTGCAATTAATTTGCTTTGGAAAATATTTTTCCATCTTCATCTTCTATTGTTCAAGGAACTTGCTTTTTGAGATATTTAATTTGTGCATCTGTATTTCTTATTTGAAATAGAAGAGGAAGTTGTTCCACTATGCCAGCTAAATACAAGTTCATGTTTATGAGAAAATTCCCTTAGAGACATGAGTTTGTATCGGTTTGGAGGAGATTTAGAAAAGAGTAAGATCCATGAAAAAAATGTTAGCAAGGATATTCCACCTGCTTGTTGGGGTATGCCAGTCCTCACAATCCTCACTTCTGGAGCAAGTGAAAGGCCACATATCACTTTATCATACAACCAGACCCACGTTGCACAACCTTGTGTTACCAGCCTTGCATTTGATACCTGTCTACAGAGACTCCTATCTGGGGCTGTCTAGAAAAGTTAAGGTTAGGGACCACATTAAATATTCTGACTGTATCTGGCCTCAAGACACATGTCATTGTCTTACTGTCCTCTGTTAGAGGCTGAAAAAATGAGGCCTTTACCAAAAGATAGCAAGGCAGAAAACGATGTCTACATTTCAGAGAAAAATTGAATAGCCAATCCTAATATAAAATTTCATGGCTCTTACAATTTGAAATTCCAGATAGAAATTCTACTGTATCAAAATAGTAGAGCGGTTGTCTCAGCAAATGCATGGCATATGATGAAGAACATCTGAAATCACAGGAGTGGACTACTTAGTAATCGTAGCCAGCAGCAGAAGGGGAAGCTATGGAAAACAGGTCTAGGTAGGAGATCTGGAACCTACTGTAACTTATTTCAGAATTTAAAATCACATTTTCTTTTTAAGAAGAAGTAAAATCTTGTAATTTTACAATATTTTCAAAGCTATATCCAAAAGCATTCACATTCCTCAAGTGGCCAGAATTGGCCAAGTTTTAGAAAAGAAGTGTAGAGGCAACAACGTTAAATTATTTCATACTTGAAATACCAATGATGACCAAGAAACCTACTCCAAACACATTTTCAGATATCGGTCTGCAGATAAATAGGTCATCTGAGATTTTTATTTCAGCCAGCTCCCCTGAAAACTGCTCTGATCAACACTGGTGAAGACAAAAAGACAAGTGCCGTGGAACACCAGGCCACCAGCACCACTTCAGGCAGGCAGCTGGGTGCATGCTCTAACAGCAGGCAAACAGAGTCTGGGAGCATCCTAGCTCGCAGACCCCCTGACAGGTACACTGAACAGCTGAGCTGGCCTGTCCAATTCATCCCAACAAATGAAAAGCCAATCTTACTGCAAGGCCTTAGGACTGCTGTCTTCCTGCTTCATACCTAAAACTGTTTCAGAACCAAGAAATCCTCCAGCTCTCAGGTGATACTCATATTTTTCCTGTTTCTTATATTTTTCTCATTCATTCTTTTAACTCTCTTTCACAATTTCATATTTATTATACATAAATACATTGTTAAGGAGACAGGTGAGTTGCTTCTTGAGAAATTCAGGTCAAAACCTTTTTGTTTTAAAGATCTTAAAAAATACAACAGAAGGGACACACAGCTTATGTTTAGGAAACTTATCATACAATAAAAAGAAATGGTATAATACAGCCAACAGGTATCTAGATTTAGAAAGGGGAAAAAAAAAAAAAAAGAGTAAAATCCCAGCACCACGGACTTTAATAGCAGAACTCCCAAAATCTTCAGTGGAGCCGGGCTCTACCTTTTCAATAATTTACATTTAGATATAGCTATTCCTCAGCTATGGGATGCCAGTGCTTGAGGGAAAGAAATGGATCTGTAGCACACTGAAAGCTACAGGGTAGCCCTGAGCTGTGCAGGAACCCATCAGTGCCATATTAATGGACACTGAGAGCAGATTGAAAAGTGAGAGCTGTTGCTGGAGCAGGATCCACAGATGATGATCAAAAAGTTCAGGGAAGGAAGAGGCAACTCTGGCAACATGAAGTGAAAAACAAAAATGTGACTGCAATAGCAAAATCTGCAGAAGAACACTGGAAATCAGTCAAGAAGGGAGAATACACAAAGTGTATCACTTGCCAGTGCTACCAGGATTTCAGCCAGTGAGTTTAAAGCTCACCTGGGTTTATTTATTACCTATACAGAGAAAGCTCCACAGGTTTTTAAGAAAACTTTGCTTTCTAATATTTTAAGTGATCACCAGTGGCACGTCAAAAGGCTGATACCTTAATATTTCCAAACACTTTTCTTCCCCATGGCGTGATTATTATTATTTCTTTCAAAATATCCAGGAGACAAAACCCCATGAATATGAGCAGCAAAAACCACAGACTAAAGCAGAGTTTCTCATCACCTTCACTTGCTGACCTACAGAGCAGATCTAGCATGGTAAGCTAACACATACCATGATCCATAGCTGCTGTGGCTGATGTTGTTTTATCCCTTCAACATCTCTTTAAGGAACACCAGCAATACAACACAGAGATACCAAAAAAAGCAGTAAGAGGTCCAAATGCTCGGTCTGCCTACTTCAGCATAGCCCTGACATGCTATATAATGATACCTGTACAGAGCCGGTTTGCTCGAGTTCTAGGGTTGACTGGGGTACAATTAATGCCTCCAGCAGTGACGTATTTTCTTACAAATTTCCTAAATTTTCCTATCAATTACTCTACCAGCAATGAATCTCAAGCAGCATGACACCGAAATATTCAAGTAGGTTCTAAATTCTGCTCTTACTTATAGTATGACGTGTGCACTTTTTTTTACCCTAATTCTGGAATTTTTCAAGTAGTAAGAATTTTTACGCCGAAAAATTACTCATATAAATGCTTTCTCTGCTTACCACAAGCCAGCACTTCTGTACAGGGCTAACTCCAGGGATTCCCATCTTACATATCAAGACTACCAAGTCTTGATGGGTTTACAGGTGAATGTTTTGTAATTTCCTTTCTTCCACATACTGTCATTTCATCACTTGATTTCTAATCACAGGTATGTATACTTAAATCATCTCTTAAATCTTCCTCAGGTAACAAAATCTTTTTTATTCAGTGAAATGTGTCAAAGACTACATAGGTAATTTATTTAACCATTTCCTTACCAAAATGAACACTGTGTTACATGAAACGGCATCTTTACAACCAGTATAGCTTAAACAACATTCTTTCCCTGATGTTCCAATACCAGGTCATCTATTCCTATCCCTCATACACAGCAAGTCACTTTTAATAGAAAGACATCATTACACCACAGCAGTGCCACACCTCAGCCTGCCATACTTACAATGACCAACTCTGTGCTTGTGTAGCTTTCTCATGACTGATGACGGACACGAAAAGCCCACCAGGCAGCCTAAGTTTAAGATATGCTAAAAGTAACCTCCATTAACATGTTAATCAAGGAGGATTTCAAAAGATTTATTTTCATTAAACTTCATGGCATTAACAAAGAAAATACGTAAGATAAAAACTGCATTCACCGTATGAATATTAGAAAAATTCTGGTTCAGAACTGCAACAGCATATTTACAAAAGAAAATTCTAGGGGCAGTACACATCACAAGCCATCTGGTATAGGATTTTGTACAGCCTTACGTGACTGCAAATGCTGAGAAGATGACTGTAAATCAAGCTCAGTTACAGGATTTACATCTAACTCTCATCTTCGCTGTGCTGAAACATCTATCCAGTCAAGTAACATTGGTTAAACTCCTTCTATTAGTAGAAATTAAAGCTACTTTGAGAATATCCAAGAGTCTTTGCATTCTTGCTTGGAATTAGAGTCCCAATCAACTGATGAATGAAAAGAAAATGGTTTCACTCCTGAATTATTTTTTTCTATGCATTGTTATTAATGCTTTCCACAGCATCCCCATGGCTGGCATTCAAGATAAAGTCAAAAGACTGTACTCAAGAAACACAAACTTCTCCGATTTCAGCCATACATTTTTGTCATGCTGAAGAAATCTTGCCAGTAACCACATCTTACAAGTATGTACTTAAGACAAGATCAGGCATTCAAAAGCTTCTAGATAATAGGAAGTACTCAGTAGAGGGATTGAAATGGAACATCTGAATGGACATCTAAATTTAAAGCTTTCTGATACAAAGTTCATCTAGGAGTGGAAAACAAGTAAAACCTGAATCTCTCCTAATAACGCTTTTTTCTCTCCCAGCTTTTCAAATGCAAAAAGTATATATGCAATATATAATTTTATATAGTATATATGCAACAGAACTTTTATTCTAAAAAATTTAATGCCAAAATCTATGACAGAAACAATCTTGATCAATGATGAAGAAAGAATGATTATCTACTGCTTACTGTATGTATTAAGCCTTCAGTTTCCAAGAAAGTAATCAACTAAAAGAATATTTTCTACTAAAAACTGAAATTTTCATGCATTCATTGAAAAACTGTTAGGTCAGATATGAGTAGATCACAGTTGCAATTAAACTGGAGTACACCTGTTGCACTCCTAAAACTGAAAGAAGAAAACTAGTTATAAGCCCAAAACCTGGGAAACCAAATATGAACCGGATTTTTTTTTTCTAGTTTCCAGCTTCATGTTTTCTACTACATAACTCTTCTGTGTAAGCCGACTAGCTTTTAATCTTTATGCTTTTCTTTGTTTCTTTTGCAAAGCTATGAAGCCAAGCTACATTAGACAATTCATTGGTGCTTCTGAATTCCAAATTTATCATTCCAAGACACGGTAAGTAGGACCAAAGGGACACTAAAAAGCCATCCGGAAGACAGAAGAGAAATAAGTACTAGAAGGACATCATATTTCTTTTGACCTTGCAGAAATTACTGTTTAGATGGGGTATCAACAGGGTGGGAAATCTAAGGCCCCTAAAAGCCAAAAGGCATCTGCTAAGCCAGCTGTTTACCAAGCTTGAGCCATAACCGACTTACCTCCTCGAGAACTACGGGTATCATGCCAGAGTGCTTAGCCATCCATGTTATGTACTACTCCTTTCAGAGGAACTATTTCTGCAAGTTACTAGAGAGGCAGACCTCTATCGCAATCTAAGTGACTGGGACACTATTAAAAAAATTGAGGGAGGAGGCCAGAAGGGAGATGGAAACAACTTGTCTTGAATGTCTTAACACTGTTACCTCTTTAACTGTAATTGCAGTGTTAAGCATTTTTCCTGTAAAACTGTGCCAACACCAGCAACTCCAAGCTAGCAGGAAAAAAAAAAAAGTAAATTAAACAGAGTTATGTTTACATGTGTATCAGAGTAAAAAATGGAAAAGCTGTTTTTTTGCCAAGTGGAAAATGACAAAATTAGTAGGGTGGAGATGCCATTCTGTTTCTACATTTCTAACAGGGTTGGCAAATAATAGTGTATACAAACTCACAGTTGATAAAAAAAAATATACTCCATTTTTCCTACTTTTTCAACATCAGAAATAAAGAACTTGACCTGTAATCAGTAGCAATTTTATATTTTATTTATTTAGAAATTATTTCCTCTTTAGCAAGGTTCACAGTTGGTNAATTAAACAGAGTTATGTTTACATGTGTATCAGAGTAAAAAATGGAAAAGCTGTTTTTTTGCCAAGTGGAAAATGACAAAATTAGTAGGGTGGAAATGCCATTCTGTTTCTACATTTCTAACAGGGTTGGCAAATAATAGTGTATACAAACTCACAGTTGATAAAAAAAAANAACATGGACCTGTATTTTTATATTAAATAACACTTCTAGTAACTTCAGAAATGTACCAGTTGCTTGTTCACATATTATAACTTTTAAGCAAGTATGTTATTTGTGCAGTTTTATGAACTGTCCCTCTTGTAATGTATCCACTTAGATAAAATGAGTATTAGCAGCACAAGAAAAAATGTTATACCGTGCAAGAGTTTTATAAAAGATAGCTTATGCTACTAATAGCATATAAGATTTCATATTATAGCACATTTACCTTCACAAAATTATTGTATATACATCCAGATTTTGCTCGCAAATGAAGAATACTTTCAGTAAAGTCTGCTTTGTCCTATTCTGCTGAAGTGGTAAGAGCATATAAAAGCTAACACTATAATTTTCAGTGTAAATCATTGGCAAAAGTCACAATGACTGACAATTTTGGAATGCGATGTCATATTACACAGAAGATACGGTCTATGAGCACCAAATGCTAAAGCGTATGTACTCAGACTAAACTACAGATGTTTCTTTTATTTACTGTGACAAAGCAACAAGCAGGTAGCATATTTTCACATAATATCTTGCAAACACCCCCAGCACTGCTGCATACATTATGCTTTCTGTTCCTTATGGACTGTTAACTATTTTCAGTGTAATCACATAGACTCAGGTGCAGTTGCCATTGCTGCTGAAATGCTCCACCAGTACCGCTCCAAAAACTATACTCTCCCCTCCACTTCCTTGTTGCCTTCTCTGTTTTCTCCCTGTTGAAACTATCTGACCAGCCTTAAAGTATAGGCGTTGGTGTCACAGCTCTTCATGTTTTCAATAAAGTCTTAGGTAAATGAGTCAGTTTTAGGTAACTGATAGAGCAAGAGTTTTCTCATCAGTTTCTTGGACACAGACCCTGAATTTCACACACAGACCCTGTTTCAGAGACCAAACCAACTGCAGTGGAGGCCATTTGAGGTGACTTGCACAAGTTTCCACAGAGCGTTATTTGAATAACCAGAACTTGATGACATCTCCTGAGCAATTCACTCCCTTAGCCTGAAGACCAACAATCCTCACTGTAGATCAGCCTCTTTCAACAACTTCAGGTCAAAAGGCAAAAAAAACCCTTCCATCTTCCCGCCTGGAAAGAGAAGAACAGCCGCGGAATGGCTGCTGATATCCTAACAAAAGAATCTCTTAACATGTAAAATAGTCCCGAACAAAACTGTTCGATGAATTAACATGCAACAGGAATGCGAACTATTTCTAAGGCAGTTTACAAAAATGGCCTTCCCAAAGCATTAACCAAGTACTTTAATTACAAAAAAAAATGCAGAAGAAAACATGATTTCCACAAGCTATGTAAAATTCAACCTATACAAGAGAGAAGATGTAATGTCGCACTGTTAGATCAAGTGCAAAAAAGTGAATTATGGAATAGGCAGAGAAGAAAGGAAGTCATCTAATCATGGAAAAACATGTGACATGCATAAGATGAAACGAAATGCTGGTGCTTCAAATCACACAGCATAGCTGTTAAATAGCATTTACACGAAAGCAACACAGAAGACCTGGGAGGGAATTCATAATCATGAAATAAAGAAAGTGAAACATCTCCCAGTTCTCTTCCTTATTCTTAAATGCTGCACACAGGCCACAAATCTGGCAGATGTCACTGTCTCGTCCCCTTCTACATCTATTACTACATTCTTGCAAACACATCAGCTAGATCTTCCATGGCCAGAACCCTTAGAAGACAACTGAATCCATCTGGAATAAAATGGAGGATATCTTTATGAGTAGGAGATAAATAAAGAGATAATAGGAAATGGAAAGCACACTATTTGTAGCTGCTATATTTAAGTTCACAGTGATTTGCAGGAAATACATTAATAGCTGAAGTTTGTTCATAAATACTTAAAGCTAGTCTCATCGTTGAAAAACTATTACTTGTGGATGATCTGTACTACCTCTTTTCCCTGATAGCATAAAAGAAAGCTAAGCCATTAAATGATCATCTTAAGAAGTTAATAAATCAAGGCTGCAAAACCATCGAGATTCATTTAAATTGATGGGGTTTTCAGCTGGTAAATTGACAGAAATCTTCTTTGTTCTTTTGCTATTTCAGTACAGTGCTAACGTTGCTTCTCCCCAAATTTTGTTCCAATTACATACAGATTATTACTAGGAAAAAAAATGAACATTCACAAAAGCAAAAATAAAATACTTATTTTATAAATATGAATGAAAAAAAAAATCAGGAAGCAATTTAATTATTTATAAGCAACTTTAACTCAGTTTCCACAGAATCACTAGCTCTTCTATTTGATGCTACATTTTTTTCTACAGATTTACTGATAATCTTTGTACACAGTAAACCAGCCAACCCTGTCTGTTCATAGAAACTAGAAGGACGTTTCCACCAATTTCTTGCAACTCAGTGAGGAAGAAGCCTGAAGCCTCTCAGGCAGTTCTGCGACTAAGATCACTGACTGCCAGCCCACTCACATCAAATCATTGGTAAAGCACATGGCCTCCTCTATGGAACTGTTGTAATTTACACTAAAAATATTTTAGATTCCAAAAACTCTATATTTTCTGTCTAATTCAAAAAACAGTATAATATTTTAAAGCCGAAAGAGCCATACACCTCCTGCCAAAACTAAACCTCTCTGCAAATGTCTCTTGGATATAATAATCATACTTTCTTACTTGTATTGAGATTATTCCTGAGGGCTTCATATGGATGTTTATACTCCGATACAAGTCTACAGCCAGACAAGAGCATGGAGTACCTTCCACAAATAGCTTTTAACACAAGAACAAATGCGCAATACAAAAACAGTTTCAATGTTAAAACTAAAGCATTTCCAAGTCCTTAAAGCATCTTTTAGGCATCTGCTTAGAACTAATACATTTCTCAAGTCTGCAGAACAGCGCAGTTCTGCCATGTTCCTTCATATGTCTCTCTTCCTGCACCAGTACACTTGAGCCTTTGCCTGATGGAGCTGTTTGCATTTTCTTAAAAACCCAGAAACCAAGATTTACAAGGTGTTCAGCCACATCTCTTCTACTGAACTCAAGGTGATGAAGACCTCACTCGAGAAAGTTAAGGCCCCTGTGGAACAGATCAGTGGCCAGGAAAAGCAAAGGGAAAACCTCTGCACACCATAGCCCAAGTTTGGTAGGCATGTTAACCAAATGAAAACTAAAATATCTGGATGACAGTTGCCCACATTCTATACTTGCTGAACATCCATAGTTTCACTGAAATCCAAATAGTGAAAGGCCATGATGGAGTTCAAAAAAAAAAAAAAAACAATTCAGTTCTGAAAAAAAAAACAATTTTCATAAGCCATAATTTTGGTGAAATAAAAAGATGTCTTTGAAAAAAAACTCGAGGGCATACTGAATTAATCTGACTTTGTCAAAGTTGTTAAAAACATGCACAGCGTGCATTGCTCACCACTGAAAGACTGAGCATTCTATTTTGATGGGAAGTTGGCTATATTATGAAGAAGAGCTACAGAGAATACTGTCAGTAGAGGTGTTTAAACAACAGAATTTCTGCTCTGTAAGAAATGAAATGGAAGAACAGAGTATAGCTATGGTTGCTGTTCAGAATTTAAAATAAATATATATTAAATTTATATGTCTCTTGGAAATACTTTTAATGTCTTTTATTTATTTATTACTCTTTCATACAAGCGTTTTAATGTCTTTTCATGTCTTTTAAGGTTTTTTTATTTTTTATAAATGAAGTTGACACTTGGAGCCCAATCTCTGGGGGTTTCTGTCTCAGACACAATGTCTCGTCTCCTGGCTCCCCATCAGTCATTAAAGATTGATGAGGCCCTGCTCTGAAAATACAGCTGATTCATGAGCCTAAAAGCATGGGAGCTAGAGCTTTGGCAAAAGATACATTTCTTGAGGTTGCCAAGTTGACAGCTATGGATTCAGGCACCCAGACTTGAAGGCTACATCTGTGCTAGTAAATCAAAAGGCATCTAGTAACATTCTCTAGTGCTGACGCTAACTTGCATGGAGCAGCCTCCATCAACTGCTCAGCTTTCCTACTGTCCAAAACAGGGTCACCACATCCAAACTGCCTAGGGAGAGAAGTTCACTTGGCCAAGATCAGAATCATAACAAGGAACTGTATGGGAGAGAGTAACTAGCACAGGATAAAGCTGTTGTGCCTGGCACCATTTTAGCAATTAAACTGTGTAGTCAACAGAGTTTAATACCAAACTTTAATTTGCTGGTACAGATGAAGCACAACAATCCCGCATAGAGTTGTTGTATCACTGAACTCCCAGCCTCTGCTTTCCATGAAGAAACTTCAAGAACAGCTTCTGCTCTGACATTTCACCAGTACCAATATAAGGTCTTCTGCATGGCTTTTCTGAACCTTCTTGCTTCTGTTTCTGAATCACAGGCCCACAGAAGAGTTGAGGCTGAATGAGACCTCTGAAAATTGTCAAAACACCCTCCAATAGAGCAGATTGCTCAGCACTGTGCCCAGTCCTCTTCTGAATACCTCTAAGAATGGACACTCCTGTATTGGGTTTACGTGGTAAAGGTTTGGTAGCAGAGGGGCCACAGGGGTGGCTTCTGTGAGAAGATTCCAGAAGCTGCCCCATGTCAGGTAAGAGCCAGCTCCAGCCGGCTCCAAAAGGGACCCACCGCTGGCCAGACCTGAACCAATGAGCGATGTTGTTTGCACCTCTGTGAGAGCAGATTTAAGAAAGGGAAAAAACAGCACAACAACAGCAGCTGGGAGAAAAGAGTGAGAAACAGCCCTGCAGACACCAAGGTCTGTGAAGAAGGAGGGCAGGAGGTGCTCCAGGCACCAGAGCAGAAGTTCCCCTGCAGCCCACGGTGAGGCCCATGGTGGAGCAGGCTGTCCCCCTGCAGCCCATGGGGTACCGCATGGAGCAGATCTCCACGCTGCATCCCGTGGAGGAGACCACGGTGGAGCAGGTGGATGTGGCCTGAAGGAGGCTGCAGCCCATGGAGAGCCCCC
>VXAL01004306.1:99851-141580 GCA_013399475.1 Chauna torquata
ATCTCAACCCTTGAGCCCTTGTCCATCGTATTTTCTCCCCCTGTTCCTTTAAGGAGGGGGAGTGAGCAAGCAGTTGTGGTGGAGTTCTGCTGTTTAGCTGGGTAAAACCAACACAACTCCACAACATGTTCCAATGTTTGGCCACCTCATAGTGGAAAATCACCCTCACATTCACCTTTGTGGCCCTTCACTTCACTCCAATACATCCATGTCTTTCCTGTACTGGAGATTCCAGCACTGGACAAAGCACTCCAGATGTGTGCCACCAGAGCTGAGTAGAGGGGAAGGATCACCTCCCTCAAACTGCTGGCAACACTCTTCCCAGATCAGCACAGGAGGATGTCTGCCTTCCTTGCTGCAAGACAGCACTGCTTGCTGTCATTCAATGTCTTGTCCACCAGCACCCCCAGAGCCTTTTCTCTGCAATGCTGCCTTCCAGCTGGTTGGCCCAGCCTGTACTTCTGCATGGCATTATTCCTCCTGAGGGGCACGACTTGGCATTTCCCTATGCTGAGCTCCAGGAGGTTCCTGTCAGCCCATTGTCACCCTGTCAGCCTGTCCAGGCCCCTCTGGACAGCAGCACAACCCTCTGGTGCACTGTCCGCTCCTCCCAGGTTTCTGTCACCTGCTAACTTGCTCAGCGAGCACTCTGTCCCATCATCCAGGTCAGTAATGAGGGTATTAAATAATACTGCGCCCAACATCATCCCTTGGGGTAGGCCACTAGTGACTGGCCTCCAGCGGGACTTTGTGCCACTGATCGTGACCCTCTGAGCCTGGCAGTTCAGCCAGTTTTCAGTCCACCTTGCAGTCCATTTACCTAGACCATTCTTCCTCAGTTTGTCTATGACCATGATATAGGAGACTGTCAAAAGTCATACTGAAGTTGAGATAAGCATCCACACATGGTCAAAAACTTGGATTAGAAATCTCTGTATAAAACTAATCTTCCTTTACAGAATGAAAAACATTAATTTTGAAATACTTTCCATAAAGATTTCCAAATTAATCCTTTTTTTTTTTTTCTTTCTTTCTTTCTTAGTGGCTAACTTTCCAAGAACCAGGGAAAGCAGTATTTTTCTTTTTTCACCCTACCACTCAGTGACTGCCATACTCCTATGGGAACGGTAGAAAAATTCCTCGTAGTTATCTTAAATTTAAGAATAAATCAATGACTCCTGTGTAATCTATATTTCATTGCCCATTGCAATTTTTCAAAAACCCCAAATAATCCAGAGCTCCATTTGAGGACAGAGTAATGACTCATTTTCACAGTTTTTCTGCTTATACAAATGTTCGTGGTTTGATTTCACGTGTGTGATAATGACACAATGCGCTGAAGAGCTAATAGACTATACAGTTTACTCATATAAACAAAAGATAAAATGGCAGAGATGATGATTATAATGACATGCTTTTCAAAGACAGATATAGGTACCTACCCTCCTATTCACAACAACTGGACTTTCTGAAATTCTGTTGGCTTTGTTCTCTGATGCCCAGGATCAAAATTGAAAATTATATATCCATTATGGTTTAAAACCCTAGCTTTCTGTTAGTGGTTCAAGTAAGAAATAAAAGGGCACATAAATTTAATATTTAAACAGACAAATTTTGTTACGGTCACTAGTTTCTTGTAACTAGTTTGCTTTAATAGTAAATTTCCCACTATTGAGAACTCTCACATACAAATCATGTAGGTTTTTTTTCTCCCCAAAGGCAATGACTGCCAGTTAAGGTCAATGAGGAAAATACAGCTGCAAAAGATCATAATCAATGTAAGTAAAATCAGTGCCAGGATGAGGAGAAATCTTTCCAGTGGCCAGCACTGCAGCTGGCCAGAGAAACAACTCAAACTCTCTCAGTGCCATTCACTGCTTGCATCTTTCTTCTGTCACTTGGTCTCTTCTCAAATCTCTACTGCTGAACCTCTGCCTATTGCTTCTTGGCTGAAAGTGTTGGGAAGGAAACAATAAATGAACAAGGACTCTGACATGCCAGAAAAGGGTTCTGTTTCCAACAATAATTCTTGTAAAAGGGGCCAGCAGTACAACTAAGCATATGTACAATTCTCTCTATGTGGTGCTGCATACGATAGCCTTGCATATGTCCCATGATAGGTTACTCCACCACCAGCCTGACAACAGATGGAGGCAGAAAGAGACACACCAAGGTGGCATATTGATCACTAGTCGAGAAGAAGGCTCAACCATCTGCCTCCCACTACTTGCATGACAATGCAAGCTGCAGTTTAAAACACCCAGCCTTGTTAGCCTAAGCCCTGTACTCACACCCTGTGTGGGGTAACACAGCTTCTCTTTACACAGGAAGACACCTGGGGCTGTATTAGCAGGAACACAGCTAGTAGACTGAGGGAAGTGATTATCCCCCTCTGCGTAACACTCATTAGGCCACACCTAGAATACCGCATCCAGCACTGGGACACCAATACCAGAAAGATCAATAAACTGGAGTGAGATCAGCAAGGTCTACCAAGATGTTCAGGTGGCTGGAGTACTTATTTACCGCATGAGGACAGCCTAAGGGAACATGGTTTGTTCTTAGTGGGGAAAAGACTGTTGCAATTTCAGCAATGACATGAAATTCAACAAGGGTAAATGCCAGGTTCTGCCTGTGGGACGGAGTAATGCTGAACGCAGGTACAGACTGGGAGACGAGTGCCTGGAGAGCAGCTCTACAGAAAGGGACCTGAGGGTGCTGGTCGACAGCAGGCTCAACATCAGCCAGCAGTGTGCCCTGGCAGACAAGAGGACATTTTGGGATGCACTAAACACAGCACAGCCAGCTAGTCTAAAGAGGTGATTCTCCCACTATATTTAGTGCTGGTGTGGCCTCACCTTGAACATTGCATGCAGTTCTGGGCTGCACAACATAAAAAGGATGTTAAGGTACTTGAACGTGTTGGGGGCAGGGGGGGGGCAACAAAGCTGGTACAAGGGCTGGAAGGCATGTCCTGTGAGGAGAGGCTGAGGAGAGTTCGGTCATCTGGTCTGGAGAAAAGGAGGCTGAGAGGCGGCCTCATTGCTCTGCAACTTCCTGAGGAGGGGAAGCGGAGAGGGAGGTGCCAGTCTCTCATTCCTGGTAACCAATGACAGGACACACGGGAACAGCACAAAGCTGTGCCAGGGGAGGTTCAGACTAGATATAAGAAAAAATTTCTTTACCGTGGCGGTGGTCAAATACTGGAACAGGCTTCCTAGCAAGGTGGTTGATGTCCCATGCCTGCCAGTGTTCAAAAGGCATTTGGATAATGCCCTCAATAACATGCTTTAACTTTTGGTTAGCCCTGAAGTGGTCAGGCAGTTGGACTCAATCTTTGTAGGTTCCTTCCAACTGAACTATTCTATTCTAAATGCTTTTGAGGTGACCTTACAGCAGCCTTCCAATAGCCGCACTACGTTGGAGAACTCCTACAAGGAGTATCAAGAAGAGAGAGCCAGGATCTTCACAGTGGTGCCTTGTGGGAACAGAACAGACAATGGGCATAAACCGAAACAAGAGAGGTTCATACTGGACATAAGGAGAAATTCTCCTGCCATGAGTACAGTCAAGTATCGGACAAGATTGCCCAGAGAGGTTACACAGGCTCCATGCTTGGATGTTTTCAAGACTTGACTGTTCATAGCTGACCCTACTTTGAGCAGCACGTTCTGAGGTCCCTTCTCTCTGATTATCGTATCATCCTATAATAGCTGCCATTCACATTTTTGTAAGGCTCTGTACAGATATCTTTTAACTAGAGTGATTCTTATGTTGTAGATAGTGGGTCTATACCCAGCAGAGCTTTAGACTCCTTGGTAAAATCTGAGTCTCGCTTCCCTCTTGAACTAAGTGCAGAGAGTGTACTTGCTAGCACCACGCGTTGTACCCCAACACAATGGAAGAGGAAATATATATATCAGAATACGAAATGTAGAGTGTCTGTGCAGTAGCCATGAGCAGGGATTTCCTTGGGTCTCATCAAAGACAAAAGATGGACAAGCACCAACCAAGCTGAGCACAAAAAACAGTGTAGAGAAGTTGGAGGTGCCTGCACCCCAGCTGTTCTGTGATTGCATTTGTGTGAAGTGAAAAGTGAGAATTCACGTATGTATTTATACAGCAAGCACATGTATAAGCATGTGCTTCAATCCTCCCTTTTACAGTGAAGTTGAACAAAATAGGTTTAGTGTGATGAAAAACAAGTTCAGTAAATGTGCCACAGAGTATTCATGCATTCATGTGCCTGCACAGTAGCCCTCACTGCGTATTTTGTCAATGAACAGAGATGGGCTGGTAAAAACTTGGACAGGGGACAGAAATGGACACATAGGGAAAAATTTGCAAGGTCCTTTATAAAGCAATGGCCATTTTTTCTGTTTTCCCAGGCTACATCAACTAAGTAATCTTACATGTCAGTGTTACCATGATACTGAATAACCTGTATTGCCCTTTTTTTTGTACTGCATTCCTTTCTTACACCACTGCTGCGTTATACATTTGCACACACCTACAAAATATTCCACTGAGATCCCCACCAGTCAGAAAGCACTGCAGCCACAACTGACTTTGAAGGAAGCAAAGGTGGCCCAGAGTAAGAAGCAGCTGGTTCTAATGAATGCAAGCAGCAGGGGCTGTCACCAGAACAGAAAGAAGCTGAACAACTGGGTCAGCAGATGAAAGTGGACAGTCTGCTGTATGTGACCACAACTCAGCCCTAAATACCACTGAGAAACACTTCAATGGGAACACTTTAATAGCTTTCCACTGCTTTGCATTCCAGTAACAGCTGAACTTGGCTTAAGGAAGGGAAGACCTGTTAAGACTTCTCACACCAGCCCCCCTTGTAGATTACCGGGTATGAAAGGCCCCATGGTACCAAAGTCTAGCAGCCTAAACCACTGGGTAGCTGCACAGCACCTTATTTATTTCCAGTGACACATGCCCAAGACACTAGCAAAGGACAAAATACTAGATACAGGTAATAACACAAAGACTGAGATTGTGAACAGCTAAAATAATTAGCTCCTTAACTAAAAGACTTCGTCGGTTATACTCTGCTTTGAATGTGGATCACATATCAATTACAATTAAAAGATGAAATTTTCATAACTGCATATTTATTGACCTTTGCTGAGACAAGAAAAAAAAATGATGCAGCAGAAATTAAAAAATTAAAAACAAAGCACCTCTTTCAAATGTAACACCTATATATGCAGCTAGAACAGGAAACGCAAAATTATCTCCTGTCTTTGGTCAACAGTGTAACTTTAAGTTCTACCAATTACTTTTCTATTTATTTCTCCAGTGAGTCTGAGAGCATGGACCCAGTAATGGATGTAACTCTGAGATGCACACTCTTGCCAAACCTGACTTAATCCATATTAGCCTCAGCTACAAGTGTCTAGTTAAAGCAGTCTGTGTTTTCTATTTCCTTTCATTTGATTTGATCAGTTCAATTTGAGCTTTGTCTGCTTTTAAAAGGCAGATTTTATATAGATTAGAAAACTAACCTTCTGGTAAGAGGCTGCTGTTGCTGTATGCTCTCATCTGAATTGAGAGCATACAAGGAAATCTGGATGGGAAAAAATGGTAGCACTATGATAAAGTATGTAGTTGTATCGAAAAAAAAAAAAGATGAGAGAGGCTGGGGAAAATTAAGGTCTCAAAAAAATACTGTTTCATAAGTGAGAGAAGCAGAGGAGAGCGGCTAGAGAACAGGGCATAAACTCCTTTCTTTTCTGCCAATGCACTATTAACTGATACAGTGACAGAAATAGATGGAAAATAGGTCAACAGTACTAGAACAGAATGCCTACATTGCTATCTTTTTCCACAAGGAAAGAAGACAGGATGCTCTCTTAGAAACACATGACAACATGAAATGCAAGCAAAATACAAGCAAGTCTCCTGTGCTTTCTAGCATACGATCTGCCCTGAAATGTTAAGAAATACGAACATGACGATATATCTCTGTCACTGGGAAAAAGAATACACTTACAGATCAATGGAAACCACTCCCTGATTTATGGGTCTCATATCCTTCACAATACTTCTCATAAACATCATGAATCCATATGGTGTCCAAGTGTTAGATTTTGTGCTTGATTTAGCTAAAAGATATTTAAAACAAACAAAACCAGACCAGAGATGTTCCTATGCAATTGGAGGGCTCCTCAGTGGCTCCTGCTGAGCCTCAGGAATGAGCCCTTTATGATTCAAGTGCATTAAATTAGATCTAAAGAACTTCCCATTTAGAAGGTAACATAGAAACAAGAAGCATTTTATTCACAGCTCTTCAGAAAATCCCTGTGTGGAATTGCAAACCTGGTCTGTCTGGATTTTTTAGTGACACATACCCTGGATGAGGGAACCATTCACTGCTCTGAAAAGGCTTTACTATTTTACTTTTTTTTAAACCACAGTTCACAGCTCTGAATAAAGAGCCTGACTTCTGCAAGTGGACAATAGCAAACCTGGGAAAGCCACCAGCACACAGTGTAGTAGAACTCTCTAATATAAAAGAAAAATAAAAGTAGGACAGAAAATAAAGGAGGCAGGGAACAGCCATGCCAAGAAAATAATATATATATATACATACATGCATACACACATATGCAGAGTTTCATAAATATAAAATGATAAAGGAGAAAAATAGAAAAGAGCAAATTAGTGAGAAAAAAATATGGTAGAAGCAACAAAAAGCTACATTTTATTGTGGTTTAGAGAAAATGACTCAGCATTCTGTGGGCCTAACATACAGTTCCTGCTAAACTTTAAACATCTCTGGAGATAGTGATTAGGTTAGAAATCACAACTACAGCAACTGAATAGCAAGGGAAATTACTACCTCCCGACTGCAATCAGGAAGATTTACTGGGAAGGAAACATGGAGGAGGGCACGATCACTGCCTTTAATAAACAATAGCACTGGAGCAGCGTGTCATTGTTAGCACTTGGCTGCTGGTTGAGCACAAAAAGAAGAGAGAAAAGACAGAAAACTGTCATAAAAACTGTCAAAAGCTGATCTTCAGGCATTAACATAACAGGAGTCAGAATACGGAAAATGGCTATTGACTAATAATTCACTAGCCAGCATCTACACAGAAAGATAGTAAACAAATACATAGAGATTTTTTTGTTTAGGTTTGGTTGGTTTTTGTTGTTGGTTTGGTTGGGTTTTGTTGTTGCGTTCGTTTTTTTGTTTGTTTGTTTGTTTTTAACTTCAGGCTACTTATTTGATGATAACTGATTATTCTCTTTAAAAGGTGTGAAGGAACAACACAATTGCAAATACAACTATGCTCTGCCCCCACAGTAAATAATAACTGTCAGTTCATTGCTCAGCCGAAGCGTGGGCTCAGCCCTCCAGAGAGGAAGCACGGCATAATGGATTCTTAGTTTACTTCCCAGACATCACTATACGGAACAAATCATTAGCACTTTTTTTTTAAGGTCAATGAAAAGAAACAACAATTTACATTGCTATAGCCCACAGCCAACTACAAAAGGTAACATTTTGCCAAGACTCCCAGTGCTGATACCGAAAACAATCACCAACAGCTTCATGTTTGAATAAGGAACACCTTAAAGCATGTGTATTGGTTACGCTCTCCTCATGCTTTCTTCAGCAAAAGCTTTGCTGATGGGACCTGTGACAAACTGATCCACTCACGGGACAGTCTGCAGCCTCCATTGTGCACAGCCCGGTCTGCAGGGCCTGGCCGGCCTGGAAGTGGGCCTGCTGCCTCCTGCTACATGAATCACAGCAAAATTACCAACGGGGCATTAGCTAAAATGAACAAACCTGAAGCAATCACAAACACCTCAGTAAAAGCGTGCGGGTCTTTGTGTGATACTGAAATGCGGCCAATGCATGGTTTTGTTTCTGGAGGTGGGTTTTCCCCTCAGTCTCCAATGTGGCCTTAAGAATCTAGTAGTGCTCTACCCAAAAACACAGCACGAATTTCTGAAACTCCATACCAATTCCACTGTCAAACTATTCCACACAAAGTAAGTGGACCATTACTGTTATTAGGAGGGATGATATTTTAAAATTGACTAATCTTGATTAGATAAAGTGGTTATGTGTACTATAAACTCTCAACAGAAAAAGAGGCATCAAATCAAAAAGGCCCAGAAAGGCACTAGAGGAAACACACATTCCTAGAACTGACAAGTATGTAGCTGGGGAAAGGCACTGGTTTTCGATTCGTATTTTTCAGTACAACAAACACTCCAGTGTAAATAATACAAATGTTTGCAAGGTAGTATAAAATTGAGACTCTGCACAGGTTTCTACATCAAGGAGCAAAACCAAGCAAGGTACTCACTGCAAAAAACTCTCACTGACCTTCCCCAAGAACAGCAGAAGGGGTTCGAGTCAATAGCAATCTAGCACCAGCAGCTGCAGACAGGACATTAGTTGCTGAGCCTGAATGAGAAACTCATCACTCCTGACACTCCTTCCTAAATGATAATCACTGAATCTTATCACCTGCCCTTAGTTTTTACCAAGGAATGCTGCTGCACACTCTTATTTCAGTTGTAAAGTACACCTGAGGAGCGTAAGACAGCATCTGTTGCCCAATTTGGAAAGATCTATACCACTTTTCATACATGGGAAAATTACAGCCTACATCAGGAAGACAGCATCAAAGGCCTACTGCATGGGTAACAACATGTTTATGTTTCCTTTCTTATATCAAAGAATTCAGTTTTTTTTAAAAAAATCTATATTTATATAGACATTTTTAATAAATCAAAACAGTAATCATTGTTTTTTCTTTTGTCACACTACTACCTAAGTTTTCCAAAGACTTATATTTGGTATTCAAGAAAGAAATAAGTGACTATAAAGCTATTTTTAAAGAAATTTACAAAGAAACTTTTCAGGAAAAGTTTCTTTCTATACAGAAAATTACAGAAGCCTTATCATGTAATTTATACAGTATCTTAGAGCTTTTTGAAGCACCTCAATTAACTTAAATGCTTTTTTTCTTATAAACTTTTTTTCTGTTGTCTGCAAGTCGTAAAAAGAGGAACAGGGACCATGAATTTATGACAATTTATCTCACATTCCTAGAAGCAGGATACAGAAAAGTGAATTTATTATTTTTTCATTATTCTATTCTAATTCCAATAAGCAGATTAGCCATGTAGTCTCGGCTGCTGAAATACTGAAAAGTCCTACCACATTGCCCTGCAATCATGCAACATGCTTGAAATTTAAAACCAACTGAAATCTACCTATTTGTAGCTTCAAAATATCTCCACAAACATCACATAATTTATTATCATTTTTTCACACCAGCAGAACTTCTGTTTTAGTATCAGACTGTTTGATGGTCACTACAGTTTCAATCCCGCTTTTACTGCTGAATTCTAGAACTTTTTAACTGGTTTCTCCAGCTGAGAACGCATGAGCTTTTTCTAGTTCCTTCTGTTTTTCACACACTCTATCCAAAAACCAAGGAGTCAGATATTGTGACTGAAACTGTCCGTTATGTTCTAGCTGTGGAAGCAACTGTGGGAGTATTTTTCTAGTCTGGTTACGAGAAGATGTAATGAGAGTGCAGCCTAGAATGGGAGGACGTACCCAAAGATTTTGGGTCATATGCAGCAACAAATAATTAAATCATCCTTGATTCCCCAAATCCTGCAATCATCAAAAAACTGTGACATTTGATTTACTGTTTGGAACTATCTCCTTGGCTGTTCGTTGGTTGGTTGGTTTGGGTTGTTTTTTTTGTTTCGGTTTGGTTGGTTGGTTTTGGGTTTTGTTTTGTTTTTTAAGCTCTTCCTCACCCTCTAACCACAATACTGATGCTCCATCCAGGAGTTTCTCTCCAGTCAGCTTCCACTTTCTTCTGGCAATTCAGCAACACCCCATCTTTGGCCCTTCCCCTGACCCTCTTCACATCTTGCATTTGCAAGCAAAATTCCATTTTGCCAAAAACTTCCAGCTGTGACTTTGCAGTCAAGATCTATCCCCTCAGGCAGGGGATTCATCTAATTAGATTCATCTAATCAAACACAGACATCTACAGAATATGTGTCTACATCTGAGACTAGTCATCTAGACTCCATTAATAGTTAATAGAGAGGCACTTCTAGATATCTAATATAGATTGGATGAGTCATGTCTTAGAAGGGACTATTCCTATCTGCTGACTACAAACAGATTTTAGGTGATACTGATACCTACAATGTAAAAGTTCAAAGTTTACTGCCGAAGCTCTACTTCCCTAACATCTCTTTGGAAATAGTCTGCTGTCCATTTAAGACATACAGACTGAAACACAGAATTTAACTCCTAGCCTCCTTGTTACTGTTATACTCCTTCCACTATTTGTCATATCTACCTATTGCTTCTCATTTTATACCTACAGTATATGTAATATAATATTTAACCTTTGGATTAAAGCTACTAAAAATCAGTAGAAAGACGCTTTTTTCAACATAAAGTTTTTGTTCTACAACAATCCAAGATATAACTGCAATTTAGCGTTAAAGAACACATTTTCAAAGTTCCCAGCACACATCACGTACATACATTTGCACATACTGATTCTCCATGAAAAACACAATACTCATCCTATATATTCTTTGTGCATGTCTATAGGTAACTAATTAGAAACAAGATATTGTTCACAATAATTAACTAACTACCTTTTTATATCCACTAAGCAAAATCAGTGAATTAGTGGTCAGCATGCACTAAACCAAAGGCATCTTTTGATTTGTGGTGCTTTCTTACAGATAAGACACAAAACTGTATTTGCATATACCTGATTTTGAAAGTGTGCTAAAAAAAACATAACTCTACTCAAAATAGATTACAATAGTAAAAAAAGAAAGAAAGAAATAGAAAAACCACCCAAACGAGTATGTTAATTAAAGCAGGCCTTGATAAATAATATTAAGCATTGAAAATAAGTCCATTCTCACTTAGCCATTAAAAAATGTTGGGTTTTTTTTGCCTACAGTAAGCTTGAAAGACAGGGAAAAGTACTGCTCCAGTTGTAACAGAGCAGTAGGAATACAATTTTAAAAAAGAAAAAACAATCTCTCCTGTTCCATCAAAAACAGGAAGGCATATTCAGCATATTCTAATATCAGAGTAGCCTAGTGCTTTGGAGGGGGAAGAAGCTGACAGAGAAAAAAAAAAAAAGGAGGGGGGGGGGGGGAAAAAGGAAGAAAAACAGCTGCTATAAAAACTGTACCTGCAAATCAATATTTGGACCTGGGCTAGTAGGAAGAGAGGCTGCTGCAAGTGTGCAAGTGAGAAGCCAGGTAGGAGGATTGCTGCTGGGCAGCTGTGTGGCCTCTCAGCAGATGTCCAGATAGTCAGCAAGGGTACATTGTGAAAGGAGTATGGGGCAGGATGCCTAGCTAGCATATTTCCTCCTGGAAATGGGCTTGGTTTCTCAGCCACAAATTTCTCTCCAATCTCTCTTAAATTCTGAGTCTTCTCCTCCACACTAAGTACTTTCTTCATTCTCTTACTTCCCTTACCAGGTATTATCAATTAGACTATGAACACTCTCAAGCAAGAGGAAAAAAAATACACAAGCAAGAGAAGGAAAGAAGGAGAAAACAAGCAAAAGGTTAAATTTCTCCTTTCGTGTCAGATTAGCTGTATTGCAGTAAAATATGGAATAGATGGGTAAAAAACTAAATCCTGCAAGGTAGAGAGATCATTAAAAATATTCTCTAGATAATTTTTGATGTTATTAGCAAAGCACTGTTTCTTTTCAAAAGGATTATAGCGCAAAGCTGACTATGATAAGCAATATAGTCACTGGCTTTGCTTCAGTACAAAGATACAACATCCTAAAACATGGGCTTTGAAGAGAGCTCCAAACATCACCTCGTTCATCGCTTGCTTCAGAAATGCAATATCTCCACCCGGACTGTTTCTGACAAACAACTGTTGTTGAAATCTTCCAGTCATAGAGACTCCATAGCATTCCCTCACAACCTATTCCAGGGCATCATTAGATTTACAGTATATTACCATCTGAATGAAATGGACATGGAAAACAGATTATCCCCCTCCTCCTTGCATAGCTATATTAAGGGTGGAAGGAGAGGGCATTCCTTAAATTGTGAGGAGTAAATGATGGAGTGGGAACACCTCAGGCTCTCCTCCTGCACTTAAGCACTAAGTTTCTAACTCCAAGGATTTCCCTGTTGGGATCTGAATAGCAGGATGCAGTGTCTAAGACAAAAGCAGGATGGGTGACAAGCCAGAGTGACAGGACAGCTTGAGTAAAGGAGCTGGAGAACAGGAGAGAAGGTAGCGCAGGCCAAGCCACAGGACGCAGCAATGGCATGGGTGAGCTTTCCTTGCCAAAGAACACTCTCCATAATACAGATGCCTGCAGTTGTGAGAGTTTGCAGCCAACTGGAGAAAGAGAAAAATGCAGGTGGGATTACTCCTTGCACCAAACTGCACCAAAATTCTGTTGCATGGAGTTTTTCTGCACTTATGAAGCTAACATTCTGAGATTGGAGAGGGACTCTTCATAAGGATGTGTAGTGATAGGACAAGGGGTAATGACTTCACACTGAAAGAGAGTAGATTTAGATTAGATATAAGGATTCCTCACTGTGAGGGTGGTGAGGCACTGGAACAGGTTGCCCAGAGAAGCTGTGGATGCCCCTCCCTGGAGGCGTTCAAGGCCAGGCTGGATGGGGCTTTGAGCAACCCGGTCTAGTGGGAGGTGTCCCTGCCCATGGCAGGGGGGTTGGAACTAGGTGATCCTTAAGCTCCCTTCCAACCCAAGCCATTCTGTGATTCTATGAAACTGAACATTGTTGTCATGCTAAATAAGCTCATTTTCCACAAGATACGAGGCTTTATGCTACAGAGTAAGAACCTAAGATGCACCCACTCATTACTATTTCAAAACTGAAAGAATCCAAGACCAAAACAAACTTGGCCACTCATCACCGAGATGAACAGATACTCCGTCAAACAGCAAGGATATACTGCAATACAATATAATGCTCTATAATACAATGTATAATATATACAGCATTAGATCCTGGCATTAGTGTAACTCCTCCAAGCACTTCATGCTAATGTTTAAATTTATTTTGCTGCTGTGCTATTCCAAGTGCTGGACAAGCATTAAATTTACATTTACGGAGAAGATCATGTGTTAAACACAACTATGGAAGGAATTAGAAACTATTCAGTAGCTTATTTTCAGGACTGCTGTGGTAGCTTTCCCTTAGAAGAGCAAAAGGTAAAAATCACACTTGGGCAGCTCTAGGGAGTTTGACTTTTCAACAGGGCACCAGCTTTCTTCATCCCAGAGCTTCTTCCTACGTTCCGCCAAAGCACATGCTCCAAAATAACGCTGCTTTCTCAGCATTTCCAGAAGTCTTCCCAGAGGCTTTCCAGAGCACAAGATGAGGATACATCCCAGTTATGGTGCTCAAAAACTGTGTGATCTTCAGTGATGTAACTACAAAGGTGAATGAGGAAAGGCTCCTTCAACTTCCAGCTTTGATTCCTCAACAGAAGTTGTGGAAATGGGTGTGAAAAGGTTTTGGGTTTGTTTTGTTTGTTTGTTTGTTTTTGTAGTTTTGCTTTAATGGCTTCTAACGTAGCACAGAGATCAGTGTTTTCTTTACCAGTAAAAAAAAAAAATAGTTGCTCAGCTAAGCCTCCATCTTCAAGAATGTATATTAAGCCCTTTTATCTTCAAAATCCATGCAAAACTACATGCATCTCACAAGACAATACCCAGTGAGATGTCAGTGACAACTTGTATACCCTGTCCTCAACTGCTGTTCCCACTAATACAATCACTGGTCCCTACCAGTCTCACTGTTCTTTTAAAATACATGTCAATCTCCCAGGTACTGTTTAAAATAGTTTCTAAATAATAATACTTTGATGCTAGCCTAACAGGCAGCTTTCGCCTCGAAAATTCTATATATCTTTATCTTATTTTACACTGTTAACTGTTAACGTTACTCATTGTCAGTATAACTCTATTATATCTGCAATAAGCAAGTCATTTTATAGTACATATCAGAATAATCAAACTTGATTAAGAGTTTTGGTGCTACCTTTACTAAGTAATAATAAAAACTAACAAAAGTAATTCAATATTTGGAAAATGATATAGGGTACCATAGTCAAGAGCTGTCTACCAACTCCATCAGCACTAATTCTCTTACAAAACATAAAGTTATAAGAACAGAAAAAAAATTTAGCAACCTTCCCCAAATATGAATTACATGTGGTACAATAGCTGAATCTGCAAACTACCAAAAAGAACCAACAGCTTGTATGATTCAGTAGGTTATCCGACAAGACACCATCCCACATTTCGATAAAAAACTTGCCACTTCCTCAAAATTTCTTCCCTTTGTTCTGCAGTTAAAAAGCCTTTCCCCTAAACATCCACCAGATATTTTGTCACAGATTTCAATCAGAACTTGTATTTCTCACTCACAACAAATATGGCTTAAATGGAGACAAGAATAATATGTTAAAGTGCAAGCAAACATCCCCCACGCTTCCCTGCAAAGTGCTACACAGTTAGGATGATCTACCGATGATATACACAGGAGAGTGCTGTGGCTGTGGCTAAAAAATTATTTTCTTGTACTATATATGCTTTGCATTCACCCCAAACTTATCCATTAAAAGTTTATTCAACCATTTTTTCATCCACTGAAATTCACAGTGCACCTATCCTTGTTATGTCTCTTTAGTCACATATCCACTTACCTTGTACTTACTGGCCATAAGGACCTACCATAATGATCTCAGTTGCAGAGGGATGCTATTGATGAGAAGGCAACAGAAAGTTGCAGGCATTGCAGTGAAATACAGTACCTAGACCTAAATTTAGAACAGTCAGGCAAAGCTTCATTGCCTCAGCCCTTTGCAATTTGCCGTATAGTTACTGAAATAAAAACTGGCAATTAAGCCACGCTGATTTGGCCACCTCAAATTCTCAAATATACTTTTGCGAACAGCCCTGCCCTACTCCAGAACTAAAACCAAACTAATCCAAACTAAAACCAAAGGCTAATGATTAACATGATGATTAAATGAATGCTTAACATGACCAAGTTACAATGTGCTGCAATGTTTTTCTTCTCTCTCAATAACCGTATCAAGAATATTTATTCTAAAGTTGAATGACATCCACTAAGCACTTCATCAAACAAAGCCAACAACATTACAGTCCATTAATTTTTCACTTTGGTCAAAAGCCAGAACCAGTTTAAATACCTCACTATCGTTCATCCTGCAAGCAATCATGCTAATGTCTCCCTTCCCCCAACCCAAACTACCACATACATACTTCACGTTGCCCCTTGGTAGTATCTGCTTCAACAGATGCTACAACACTCTCCCCAAAATGAGAATAAATTAGCTGAAAAGAGCCCTCTTGAAATCTCAGAAACAAGGTCACAGCATCTCCTTTTTAGCCTGAATTTTACAAAGGCCTTTGTCAACAATTAAGAAGAACATGCAGATATTTTAGAAGGCAATTTTAAGGTGCAGTTTTTCCAGTGTAAAAGAAACCAAAGGAAAAGCTGGCAACAAACAGAGTTTAATAGAAAAGCAATGGTGGAATGTGGTGGAAAACAAGTAGTTCCAAGAACAGCTGAAATTTGATTTTCTGTAGATACACCTCCCGAAGATAATATTGCATGCAGATTCCCTGATGTCCTGGAAGTGGTGAATTCATGACCCTGCTTTATCATAAGCCTTTATCTTCCAAACATTCTCTCTCTCTTCTCTTCGGGTGCCCTTCTGGGAAACTTGCAAAAGCAAACAGCCTAACTCAACCTTCTGTCAAATTTGGTTAAAACTGACCAAAAGGCGTAAAAGTTTCTGGGGAATGATCAGACAAACACATAGCATGTGCCTCTCATAACTAGGAAAGCAGGCTACAATCAGTTTGTCTGGAATAAAAGACAGCAATACAATTAAGGAGTCAAAAAAGTTGCAAAGTACCAAATACAGTTTCCTTGTGTCTCCACTTATGAATACAGTATATCTTTGCAGTACAGATCCATCTCAAAGTCAGTCATTAAATTAGAAAATTAGATGGCCTATTTCCTAAGTAACCCCCAAAAACTGTTAAAAAAAAAGTCTGTATGTATGTCAATGTCTAGCATTGTTGTCTTTATTATCATGATGCAAGGCTTTGCTAAAGACTTCTTTTAATGAGTTTTACAGATTTACTTTCAGATTCTCTTTAATTACTTTAATTCAGGAGCTGCAGCTTTGTATGCAATAGAAGCCTTTTTATGCTTCTGTATAAAACCTTGAACAAAACAATGCTAAGTTTTTGGTGGAGTGCTGCAGGAATGACTTGGACCCTCAGCATCCATCACTGGTCACTCTGTGTGGTCAATAAAGCTAGTCTTCCTAAAATCCTGCCTGCCAAAGTCACTGTGATTTACAGAAAAGTCCTTTATGGCATTTGACAGCATTCTGCTTCCTGCTCAAACACTTCCATTGGGAAAGTTCCCCTAAGTCAGTCTTGGTGGTGGTTTCAGAGGATAACTGACAGGAGGAAATTAAAATCACTATATTTACTATGATGTCAATGCAAAATATATAGAAATATAATTTCCCATTTTAAACTTCTTTCACCAACTACATAGAAAACTACTCTTTAAAAAAATTCTGCTTTACCATATATAGCAATATTTGATATACACTAATGTATATTTACTACAGTTTTAGAATAAATTGATATAAACCAACAAACGCATCAGAGAAAATACTGGAAGAATTTGTCCAATAGTCAAGAATGTATTTTATGTTCAAACTGTGGTTTGAACATAAAAGATCTATACTTCCTGCTGGTGGGATATACTTGATTATGGAACAGGCTTAAACCGACATTATGTTAAGCCCATCAGTTTGATGTTCAAAAAAAATAGATTCAACAAACTACATCTCCAAGATGTTTCTTTTTTATATTTCTTTTTCATATGACCCAAACATTCTCCCCTTTCAAATATCTGTATTAATTTTCTTCCCAGACAGCTAACACTCTCTCTGTATCTATTCTTTTCCTAGGAGTTGTTCTGGAGGGGAAATAAATTATTTCTGTAGCTCTTTGACAAGACAGTTGTGGCATGTTTACTCCCAACATGAACTCCAAAATGTCATACCGAGCCTCATTTAGCCTTGCTTGTTTAAAACCGTGCCAACATGACAACTTGTGTGCTTTCAGCAAATTGTTGTATTTCTCACGGCATTACTGCATGTGTGCAGTCAAAAAATATTTTGCCTTTGTTTCAGTTGCCGACATGTTTCGGTTCTGCTTTGATTATATATCCTTGATTAAATGTCATGAAAAAGTTACATTAAAGTGACAGTATTTAGAGATTTAGAGATACACTGTTCTGTATTTAAGGCCGCAAATTTTCACAAGCTCTACTGCTGAAAATAAAGCTTCTCAAGCCTACCTACAAGATATACTTTTAATAAAAAAAGTTTCAAATAATTTCTCAAAAGATACAATTTTATGTATCTAAAATTAAATCAAAGGCAAAATATTTTGTAAATCCAATTTCTGTACAGATTTCCTCAAGCTGTGTTGCTCTGTGCTGCATAAATAGGAAAAGACCTTCTGGCACCCCTGGAAAGCAGCACTTCCTAGCGCGCACACAGAAGCGACTGCAAGCGAGAAGATGTAGGCTCTCTCCCTATCTACTTCCTGTACTATCTGAAAACAAATGACATTTTTTCATGCTAATCTTTCTGTATGCCATTGATTAAAGCACAAGAACAAAGAATTTAAAGTTAGTCACTAAAGAAATTAGCCAGACATGACTTTTTTTGCATTAGCAAGATTTGTTGAAGTGACCATGCATTTTGAAGGAAAGCTCTGAAATTATAATCACTTTGTTATTTCTATTTCGCTATTAGTGATTTGCAGAAAGTTATCTGCACCTCTTATGATAACGAAAGATGTAGTAAGGAGGCCAACGATCACTGCAAACTCGCCACAGGTATTTTTAGTATCCATCACACGTTTAAAGACATCCTCAAAGCAAAGAAATCTGAAGTATTTTACTGTTATTGCAAGTAAAAGGAATGATGCTTCCTCTCTGAACTCTCCATCTAAAATACATAAATAAATAAATATTTAAGGTTTTGTTTTTGTGCAGCCAAGATAAGCAGCTGTGACTTTTTCTCAGGGGAAGGGTGCTTCCTCCCCTGCAAAACAATCCAGGTCATCTGTCACTATAATGGCATCAACTCAATGCAGCAGTAATTTATTTTTAAAGACTTACTAATTCTAATGCACTTCACTCTACTTGTAAAACTTAGGAAAAAAAAAAAATTTGAATTTATTTTTGTCACCCTGATCCTTTTTCAGGTTTCCTATTCACTGAAAGGCAGATTATACAACTGTATTAGATTTCTAGTTTTAGCTTTGACCCTTCTATCTAGACTTATTACTTCAGTGACATGCTGATAGTTGCAGGCAATATCAAAGAATTCAGCAACTTTAGGATACTGAAACACTTCAGTAATGAATCAGGCCTTTTACTTCATCATGGTGCTCCCTTTTTTTCCTGACAGAGCCTTTTCCTCCTGCCTTTTCCCTTCGTCTTTCATACCCTCCACAAACAGATGTCCCCAGCTTTCCAGTGCAGCCGTGCGTCAGCGGATTGCAGGCTGTCCAGCCGCACAAGGCTCTGCAGCCCTGGCTCTCCTGCCCACCTGCCCTCCAGCTCTGTCCCTGCCTGCTTGCGGGCCCCTGGTACTTTGAACAGAACACGGCAAAAAGGAGCTGCTACTATGAAATGCACTCTGAGGCTCTACTTCAAGGCAGCACTTAACTACAAGCAGAGCACCACTGATTTCAAACTCCATGATTTTTTTTCAAGCTAGTGTTTTGCTGCTGCTATTTACCTTATTTCAACACCTGGACCATGCAGTTCTATTTGCATTTCTGCAAGGAATAGACAAAAAGACCAGCAGTTGTCAGTTACTTCAATCACGCTTCAGCAGCTTTGATCGAACATGGTTTGGCTGCTAGCATATACAGACCCAAAACTTCTGTAACTGTTTAACTCTTACCTGACAGCACAGTAGAACAGTAGAAGAGATATGGTAGGCGTTAAGCCACTGGTTATCAACCATGAGTCACTGTTTGCATGCAGCACAAATATGCCTTCAAGTAAGCAGTTATGGTATGTCCAGGTCTAGTTAGAACCACAGCATTAAAAAGAAGATGAAAAGAAAGGCACAAAAGAGGAGCAGCAAAACTGTACCAATAATATCATACGGCCTGAAGTTCACACGCAGTACGGTGCAATGTTTGGAGAAAGGCTAACACTGCTTTAGCAACAGCCTTCCTTCATGAGTGAATCCAAGCCTTGTGGGTCTAGATGCAAGATGGGCAACTTATGGTCTTTGGGTAAAATCTGGGATTTTATTTCATAAAATTTCCAGCAATATGCTTTTATTTTTACATTATTATGGGCTAACTCTATAGTATACAGTAATGAAATTCAACAAAATTTATCTGTTCTTTCCCACTAACCCTACTCTGCAGTTTAAGTACAGCTCTCTACCACACCTACTTTACTTAGTTCCTCTGCAGGGTTAATTAGCTTGGGCAGACCTTTGTGCTAACACAGCAGTAACGCTTCTAGTACTTGATCGGGCTTGTTTAGAGCCTCTTGAGTGCATCACTGCATAGCACTGCACTGTGCCTCAGGGACATATCCTGAGAGCTGCATTTTATAAGCACCTTGAAGTGGTGCACCAGCTCCCTAAATGAGAGCTGGATGCCTATATCCATCCTCTAGGCACTCCTAAAACACCTACTCTCAGCTTTGTTTTATACAAAATAATAATGGTAGTAATGGTTCTTGCTTCAGTAGGGTGCAAAATCCTTGGGTGAACCTAGCTATTCTCAACTGCAACTTAGGACAGCTCTAAAAAAGGCGGTAAAATATTCAGTTCTACAGAGACATGTACACATGCACTGTTTGTTGCTAAATCAGTAATTTCTTGTCATCTCACGGCAAGAATATCACATTCTCAGGGTACCATCTGATTCTAAAATTAAGACTACTTTCACGTTGGCCAATGAGGCTATGCAAGTTTTTTCTGCTGTCTTATAGACAAATCATAAAGAGCTCCCATGAGGACTTCAGCTGACTATCTGGTGTCCAGGCTAGTTACCCAAATGGTACAAACCTATCTGGATTCACATCACAAGTAGATTCCTATGGACATCACCAGGATCACAGATATATGTTATTTCTTTCAGGATATCCTACTGTATTTATCGAGAGGTTACAGAAAAATAATAGTAATTGATTTTAAAAAAAAAAAAAAACTACCCACCACCACAGTGGAACACTGCAAAAATTAAGTGACAATCCTTTGTCTTAGACAACCTGCATTCTACACCAGCTAACAAAAATCATCACTAAGTACTGACTCTACATTCTTCAAATCTACCAACATCCATAGAACGAGCACTCTTGATTTTTTTTCTTGGATCTGAGAGCAGAGTTTAGTCCAAAAGTTCATGACAATGATTTACATTACCTGCACAGGGAGCATCCAAACCCCAAAAAGCAGAAAGTAAAATAATCACTGTTACATCTGCTAAGTCTGAGGTAGGAGGCTGCAGTTAACAACACAGGTTGTGTGAAACCATCAGTGAAAAAAGGAATGCTGGAGATCATGGTCTAGGTAAATGGACTGCAAGGTGGACTGAAAACTGGCTGAACTGCCAGGCTCAGAGGGTCACGATCAGTGGCACAAAGTCCCGCTGGAGGCCAGTCACTAGTGGCCTACCCCAAGGGATGATGTTGGGCGCAGTATTATTTAATACCCTCATTACTGACCTGGATGATGGGACAGAGTGCTCGCTGAGCAAGTTAGCAGGTGACAGAAACCTGGGAGGAGCGGACAGTGCACCAGAGGGTTGTGCTGCTGTCCAGAGGGGCCTGGACAGGCTGACAGGGTGACAGTGGGCTGACAGGAACCTCCTGCAGCTCAACATAGGGAAATGCCAAGTCGTGCCCCTCAGGAGGAATAATGCCATGCAGAAGTACAGGCTGGGCCAACCAGCTGGAAGGCAGCATTGCAGAGAAAAGGCTCTGGGGGTGCTGGTGGACAAGACATTGAATGATAGCAAGCAATGCTGGGCACACCAGTTCAAGGAAAACATGGACATACTCAAATGAGTCCAGCCAACTGCCACAAACATCACGAGAGGCTTGAAGCATCAGTCATATGAGAGGCTCAGAGAGATGGCACTGTTCAGCCTGAAGAGAAGGCTCATGGGGAAATCTTATCCCTGTGTATAAATACCTGATTGGCAGGGAGAGAACACAGAAGACAGAGACAGACTCTGCTTAGTCGTTCCCTGTGAAAGCACAAGAGACAATGGGTGTAAACTGAAACACAGAAAATTCCATCTAAATGTAGGGAGAAACTTTTCTAGTGTGAGGGTAATTGAACACTGGCACAGGTTGCCCACAGATGTTGTTGAGTGTCCATCACTGCAGATATTCAGAAGGGGACTGGGCACAGAACTGAGCAACCTGCTGTTGTTGACCGTGCTTTGAGCATGGGGATGGATCTTGAGCAGTCCCCTCCAACCTCAACTATTCTCAGTCTACGATTTAAACTCCTGTCTGTATTAGCTTACTTCACTCACTCTTCTAGCAAAAAANTCACTAGTGGCCTACCCCAAGGGATGATGTTGGGCGCAGTATTATTTAATACCCTCATTACTGACCTGGATGATGGGACAGAGTGCTCGCTGAGCAAGTTAGCAGGTGACAGAAACCTGGGAGGAGCGGACAGTGCACCAGAGGGTTGTGCTGCTGTCCAGAGGGGCCTGGACAGGCTGACAGGGTGACAGTGGGCTGACAGGAACCTCCTGGAGCTCAGCATAGGGAAATGCCAAGTCGTGCCCCTCAGGAGGAATAATGCCATGCAGAAGTACAGGCTGGGCCAACCAGCTGGAAGGCAGCATTGCAGAGAAAAGGCTCTGGGGGTGCTGGTGGACAAGACATTGAATGATAGCAAGCAATGCTGGGCACACCAGTTCAAGGAAAACATGGACATACTCAAATGAGTCCAGCCAACTGCCACAAACATCACGAGAGGCTTGAAGCATCAGTCATATGAGAGGCTCAGAGAGATGGCACTGTTCAGCCTGAAGAGAAGGCTCATGGGGAAATCTTATCCCTGTGTATAAATACCTGATTGGCAGGGAGAGAACACAGAAGACAGAGACAGACTCTGCTTAGTCGTTCCCTGTGAAAGCACAAGAGACAATGGGTGTAAACTGAAACACAGAAAATTCCATCTAAATGTAGGGAGAAACTTTTCTAGTGTGAGGGTAATTGAACACTGGCACAGGTTGCCCACAGATGTTGTTGAGTGTCCATCACTGCAGATATTCAGAAGGGGACTGGGCACAGAACTGAGCAACCTGCTGTTGTTGACCGTGCTTTGAGCATGGGGATGGATCTTGAGCAGTCCCCTCCAACCTCAACTATTCTCAGTCTACGATTTAAACTCCTGTCTGTATTAGCTTACTTCACTCACTCTTCTAGCAAAAAAAGCAACCGTTTACAAGTACATTTGGAGACCAATTTAGGAGGGGAGGAAAAATACTTATATTTATCTTGGAATTTCAGTTTAATAAACAGAAGTACAAAATACCCCTAATTGAGGCACTACAGCAACAGACATTCCTAATATTTCCAGAATTGCTACAGGTTCTTTAATGACTCGAAGTGGCCAGGACACGTTTCACATCTACTCTGAATGACAGATTAGACTTTTTTTCCACTTGCTTGTCAAGGAAAAGCAATCTAGTTTCACATGTTTTCAAATGCAAAATTTTGTTCAGTCCAGTTATTACTTTTCACAGTGCAACCTTGTCAAACAGGGGGGATTCAAAAATTGAAAGTGATCTATTTCAAACACAGTATTTTAAGGATGGCTCACAAATAAGACAGCCAGGTCTATGTTCTGTTCTTACGCAACAGCAGATGAGGAATCAGAGTGAGGAAACCCCTAGAGAAGAGTGGGCCTAATACACAACTATTCAATCCTAGATGTGAGTATAAAGGCAACCTGGGAGCAAATGCTCAGAAAACCTCATATAGACCCCCTAACTCTACATTAACAACATAGAGTTGGCACTGGAAATGCTAGAGTAGAAGCAACAAAACCTTCGCTACTTGCTCTTCTTGTCATGGGAATGCCTGCTCAGACTCTATAGAGTGTAACGTAGTCATAAATCTGCAACAGAACATAAAGCAAGCCAGATGCTAGATTCAAAAAGTTATTAAACAAATTAGAAAAAAAAAATCCATCCAGAACAGTTCAATACAAAGACAGAACTTTAACTGTGGAAGCACCACATCACAGAGTGCTAGAAACTTGTCATACATGAAAGAAATCTCCTGAGTTCTTGATATATGCAAATATTCTTCCCTCAAGCATCCATCACTAGCCAGTGTTACAAATAGGATGCACGCTAGACAGACCTTTGGTTTGACCCTATCTGGCTGTTTCTGTGATCTTTACTCAACATTTTAGGACTGGCTACCAGAAAAAAAGGAATCCCGGGTAACAATGCAGCCCCCTCTTTAACCCCTACAAGACTGCAATCCTCAACTCCAAAAGCAGAGGAGGGTAAAATACAGGAGTTGAGGAACAGGAGGTTTTGGAGGCATTCTTCCCATTTATGAATTCATCTATGTGAAAAGGACACACAGTATGAATAGTCTTTGTAGCGTATCTTCCCAACAACCAGCTGCCTGGCACAGTGAATGTAATCAATTATATTCGTAAAGCTTTCCACTATAAAGCATGTGATCTATAATAAAGAGAAGGAAAAAAAGGATCAGATGTAAATCGTAACTGGTAAAACCAAGAATGGCCATTCCACAACATCTCTGGAACTAACAACTTCTTAAATTTGCATTTTTGTTCTGTGACTAATCCAGCTGAGAGATCTGAAGGGGCAGCAAGTTCAACATGCTGGACCCAGAGATGGGTGGGTGCATTAGGTGACAGGTGAACCAGAAGAAAGTGATTACAGCTAGGATCTACACACAGCCTCTATTTTACTAATGGACAGCTTGGAGCAGTGATGTGGCCTAGTACCTCAGCCCTAAATACAGGATGCTGTTTCAATATAGCCTTCAGTTTCTATAAATTATTCAAATATGTATAATAGATGCTTTCACAAACTATTTCTTCATGAATGTTCTTAATTTCAAGAGTGCAGTTCATTCATCCAACTCCTTTGGCACACAGCAATTTGAAGTCTGTTTCGGTTCCTTTTTGGAAAGAGTGCAAGGGGTAATCTTCATTCAGATAGAACAAAGCTATAAATCTTTCACTGTTGTGCAAAGCCAAGTAGGAAAACAGTTGTTTTCTTAGTGTGAGACAAACTAATACTGTATACAAAACATACAGAGGTACAGCCTCAGATGGTTTGAGTTTGCTTGTTCACAGTAACAGCAGTAGAATTATGTCAATTTACACACATACACAACATGTCACCAATAGTTTCCAGTGGAGGTTGCATGAAGACATACCAGCAGTGCTTTCTTTTTTTTCCCTACAATATTAAGTCAACAAACCAAAGCAATTTTTGTGGCTCTAAAGCCAGCTATAATTTGCACAATGAATGATCTAATTTCTTTCCTACTCCCTACAAATAGCGCACACCACTGGAATTATGCCTTCTGAAGCTGCAGCTTGTGAACAGAGCTCTTAAAGGAATGGCAACTTTAATCAGCGGTTCAGCTTCTTTTAACTATCAAAATGAAACTCTTCCTTTTTATTAGCTGATGAACTGAGACGTACGGCTGCACAAAGCAAATAGAACAGTCTCTGAAATCTGCACATCTTTACATAATGGCAGCACATCTAATTCCTACAAGCAAAAAAAATGTCTGGGAATAACTATTCTTATTGTAACAAAATAAAATCTCTCAACAGCTGTCATAGGGCTCACTCCTGAAAGACATCAACTGCAATGAAGGGTCAAATGACAAGGGTGGAATTCCAGCCTTCTTATCAGCAAGACGTGGGAAGGAGGAGAAATGGATTCAAAAGACCCTGAACAGCACAGCAGCTTGTCTTAGAAAAGAATGCTGAAAACAGCCACAAACAAAAGTACACAACTCCAGCTCTAATAAACTCGATTCCAAAAGCTCAGGAGCAGCAAGCAGAGAAGTTGCACAGAGGCTAATTTCCATGCTGAGATGGTCATTTTGGGTATCATTGNACAAAACAAAAAGCAAAGCAGATGCTAAATTCAAAAAGTTTTTAAAAAAATTAAAAAAAAAAAAATCCATCCAGAACAGTTCAATACAAAGACAGAACTTTAACTGTGGAAGCACCACATCACAGAGTGCTAGAAACTTGTCATACATGAAAGAAATCTCCTGAGTTCTTGATATATGCAAATATTCTTCCCTCAAGCATCCATCACTAGCCAGTGTTACAAATAGGATGCACGCTAGACAGACCTTTGGTTTGACCCTATCTGGCTGTTTCTGTGATCTTTACTCAACATTTTAGGACTGGCTACCAGAAAAAAAGGAATCCCGGGTAACAATGCAGCCCCCTCTTTAACCCCTACAAGACTGCAATCCTCAACTCCAAAAGCAGAGGAGGGTAAAATACAGGAGTTGAGGAACAGGAGGTTTTGGAGGCATTCTTCCCATTTATGAATTCATCTACGTGAAAAGGACACACAGTATGAATAGTCTTTGTAGCGTATCTTCCCAACAACCAGCTGCCTGGCACAGTGAATGTAATCAATTATATTCGTAAAGCTTTCCACTATAAAGCATGTGATCTATAATAAAGAGAAGGAAAAAAAGGATCAGATGTAAATCGTAACTGGTAAAACCAAGAATGGCCATTCCACAACATCTCTGGAACTAACAACTTCTTAAATTTGCATTTTTGTTCTGTGACTAATCCAGCTGAGAGATCTGAAGGGGCAGCAAGTTCAACATGCTGGACCCAGAGATGGGTGGGTGCATTAGGTGACAGGTGAACCAGAAGAAAGTGATTACAGCTAGGATCTACACACAGCCTCTATTTTACTAATGGACAGCTTGGAGCAGTGATGTGGCCTAGTACCTCAGCCCTAAATACAGGATGCTGTTTCAATATAGCCTTCAGTTTCTATAAATTATTCAAATATGTATAATAGATGCTTTCACAAACTATTTCTTCATGAATGTTCTTAATTTCAAGAGTGCAGTTCATTCATCCAACTCCTTTGGCACACAGCAATTTGAAGTCTGTTTCGGTTCCTTTTTGGAAAGAGTGCAAGGGGTAATCTTCATTCAGATAGAACAAAGCTATAAATCTTTCACTGTTGTGCAAAGCCAAGTAGGAAAACAGTTGTTTTCTTAGTGTGAGACAAACTAATACTGTATACAAAACATACAGAGGTACAGCCTCAGATGGTTTGAGTTTGCTTGTTCACAGTAACAGCAGTAGAATTATGTCAATTTACACACATACACAACATGTCACCAATAGTTTCCAGTGGAGGTTGCATGAAGACATACCAGCAGTGCTTTCTTTTTTTTCCCTACAATATTAAGTCAACAAACCAAAGCAATTTTTGTGGCTCTAAAGCCAGCTATAATTTGCACAATGAATGATCTAATTTCTTTCCTACTCCCTACAAATAGCGCACACCACTGGAATTATGCCTTCTGAAGCTGCAGCTTGTGAACAGAGCTCTTAAAGGAATGGCAACTTTAATCAGCGGTTCAGCTTCTTTTAACTATCAAAATGAAACTCTTCCTTTTTATTAGCTGATGAACTGAGACGTACGGCTGCACAAAGCAAATAGAACAGTCTCTGAAATCTGCACATCTTTACATAATGGCAGCACATCTAATTCCTACAAGCAAAAAAAATGTCTGGGAATAACTATTGTTATTGTAACAAAATAAAATCTCTCAACAGCTGTCATAGGGCTCACTCCTGAAAGACATCAACTGCAATGAAGGGTCAAATGACAAGGGTGGAATTCCAGCCTTCTTATCAGCAAGACGTGGGAAGGAGGAGAAATGGATTCAAAAGACCCTGAACAGCACAGCAGCTTGTCTTAGAAAAGAATGCTGAAAACAGCCACAAACAAAAGTACACAACTCCAGCTCTAATAAACTCGATTCCAAAAGCTCAGGAGCAGCAAGCAGAGAAGTTGCACAGAGGCTAATTTCCATGCTGAGATGGTCATTTTGGGTATCATTGTGAATTGCTGTACGAGAATCAAAAGGATTTGTTAATTATGGGGGGAAGACATACCCAGATCCAGGCACCAACATTAACTGCATACTTTGTCAGAGAAATAGAATTCTCCCTCAGAAATTTCATTACACATTCTGTTCAAAGATATTTTGTGTAATGTCTTCATAATCTCCAATTAATAGCATACTGGGGCACATGCCAGAGATTTACCTGCACGTATAAGTCACTAACAACAATCCAGCATAAGATACTGACAACTGGAGTCAAAGTACAAAGATCTAGAGGGGTGGGACAGAATAGGACACTGACTGTCTACAGTAAAATAGAACTTGACACTGTAGTTTGAAAGATATCTGACCTTAAATTATACAAATGCTTTTTGTATATCCACTTAACACAGCAAAATAAATATAAATGTCTCATAACTGCCTGGCATATATGTTTAGTACTACCAATAATACCATTACTGTGGTAATGTCTCACTTTTATGAACAAAGGTATTGATTGCTTGCTTTGTATTACAAAAAATATCACAACTAGATATATCTGAGAACTATATCAATAACAACACAGACCAATTCAGATAACTAACACGGCTTTGTGTATTTCAGCAAAAGTATCCACTGTAAGGTATACCTCTGCTGTTCCAAGCTTGTTACAAGTAAGCAGCAACATTCTTTCCATCTACAACACATTAAATGGGCTCTATGGAGTGAATACCAAGTCAATGTCAGGACTTCTTACCCTTTTTTTTTAGGAGGCATTTGTCATGCACCTAAAAATCAGCAACAGCAGCATAGCTTTCTCCTTTCTCAAAACTTTGATTTTAATTGCTTGTTGTCCTAGACACAACATCATGCGAAAACTCTTCCCAGAGAGAGAGGTGATCTGAATCCTAAAGGCTGCAGTAGCTGCTGGTCTGGTTATTTAGCAGTAAAAATGAACTGTCCCATATTAATAAACAGTCTGTCCTTCCTTATTGCAAGAAAAATAAAGTCTTTGCTACTGCCATTAAGGAGAGTCATCAATATCTCAAAGTGTCAAATTCTTTAAACAAGTCAGAGAAAGGAACTTACATGTTTGTCCACTATTCACTGGCAGCACTGCTCATCAATGGTATTACTGATTGTTCTTCCCAAGTCTTGGTTTGAATTCAAATTAGGCAGGACCAAGGACACCGGCTTTACTTAGATGAGTTTGGAAGGTCACTGACTGGTTTCTCCATCACCACACTCAGAAAGGAAAGGTTTGCTAACCAACAAGAAACCAATATTTTGACATTTGGCCAAGTCACTAGCTGCACACAGAGTTGCACTCCTTCCACTCAGAAGAGGCTTCATACCACTTCCAGCGAGCCTCTTCCAGAACAGCCAGCACCTCCTACAGAATAACAAAGGCAAGCTGTTCACTTCCAGCTTCAGAAGCCTTGAAGAGCACTGTCTCACTCCTGCTAACTATCCTAACAGGCCTTCGTGATGTTACTGTTTAAAAAATCCAGGGCATTGAGACTCCAAAATCCAGACTGGCAGCTGGGAATTAACTGGAAGTGATGAATCAAAATCCCATGCTTCTTCTCTCTGGGCACAGCTCAGCCACCAGAGCCTGGAAGAGGACAGGCAGACGAGCCTGCGCTGCAGCGCTCAGCAGTGCAGCTTCGCTGCAGAGAAACCCCTCAGAAGCCAGCTCAGGCAGGTTCAGAGCTCTTTGCTCCAGAGGAAGGATGAAAAATGAACTGACAGAGTCAGAATCTAGCCCCTGGGTAACAGAACGTTTTTCGGTGTTTACATCTACTTTTATGACTCCTTTGAGAAAACACATGATACAGATGCTAAGAAAACTTCCGTCATTAAGCTTAACAGGTCTCCTGTCGAAAAGTTATTCATATAGTTCTCAAACTCGCATAATGACAGAGAAGGGTTAACAAATGAACTACGTTCTGAACACTTCAGTTCAAGAAAGTACTTACTTTTCTTAAGCCTAAATAATTCCATACAAGATTTTTTTTAGCTGCAATCGTGCATTCGCACTATTATGTTGTATGCCAGCAAAATGCTTGATTCTGAAAAGATAAAACAGTCCTGTCTTGAAAAACCTGTTGTGTAAAGGCATCTACTGAAATAGATGCCTCACAGAGACACATGCAAAGGAGCAATCTTCGTTTGTTTTCTTTTCAGTTCTCTAAATAGCCTTCTCCCTCTAGCAGAAGTTTCTTTGTTTGGTAGTATGTTCCTCCTGGCAGAAGTGTTTGGAAGATCCGATGGCAGACAAGCGAAGGTCTAATCTGCTATTAATATCAACGATGGCCCAACACACATGGACAATATAGGAAATGATAAAGGACAGTCCATACAAGACCAAAGTAATAGCAGTGCAAACAATTTAAGGGGAAACAAGAGTCAAGCTGCAGATATTTCCTCCAGCGTCACAGAGAGCTTGAATAGAGTACTAAACATTTACGCTAATGAAAAGCAGAGATACACAAAGAGAAAAGCAGCACAGTCTGATTAACAAGAAAAGACACTAATCATCATCAGACTAACAGCACTCTTCAAGTTGAAAACATTACCTTTCCTAAAAGAATGCAAATTCATGCTTCACAAGCAGATGCACTTTAACATTTATAAAGCTAAAAAGAGAAATGTCTTCAGTTACAAAAAGGGACGTGAAAAATGATAGCAGATAAATTCAAGGCATTCAAAATACAGCTCAGGAACACTGTTCCTATAGTAAAAAGACAGTAAATTTTAGGTCTCCCATTTTACAAGTAATTTTGGCAGTACTTAAATGCAAAAAACAAACCAACAAACCAAGCACCAATTTTCTTGCAAAACCATCTATAGTTACTCAAAATCATTTCCATTCCCCCAGTAATAAATAAAGCAATTCATCAAAACTATCAAAAGATTGTTCATAGGACAATAACACAGAATTTAAAAAAAAAAAAATCAGGAACCTAGCCAAGCTACGAGTATGGAAAAAAAATACACAGTATAGTTAGAGCCCATGACCTGGCTAGATGATAGTCCTTTACAGTCAGAGGGTGTATTTCACGATATCTGCTCTTGAGGTTGTCCGGAAATATCCTGTCCATCTGCTCACTCCACACCAGTATTTCCCAATGTGGAAACCATTCCAAAAGAACCAGAAGCAATGTGGTAGTTCAAAACCTGGTCACCAGGTGGTGAGGTTTCCAACACACACACAGAAAAAGAGAAGTTTGTCACTGCTAGCACAGCACATGCTTTTTGCAAGCAGGAAATAACTGAGAGGCACATTGAAATGAGTAACAGGGGGACAAAAAGAGCACAAAATGATCAGATGAGCTTTTATTTGCTATTGCTTTGACTGTAGCATCTTCTTCACATGCACTGAAGCTATCTGGACCACTATCCCACTTGAATTTAGGGTGGGAACGACAAGTCGTATGTTCATTTCAGCTGAAATCACTAAATAATCTAGAAGTACAGTCTGTTAGTCAGCTTAGGTGAATGCAAGAACCTAATGCACCTAAAGCACCATCTCTTCTCTGCTCCAATACCCTGCCATGCAAATCTGATGTCCCTGTTGTTTCAGCCCTACCAATTATGTAGCCTCAGAGCACGAGCACTGACCCACAGAAGAAGGTGAAAAAGTGATGGGAGCAGTAGAAAGGAGGGCAGAACTACGACTTTCAATGTCAGGCCAGGCTGAGGTCAACTTAAGCTCACCACAGAGCAACACCCAGACTAATTACAGGACTATACAAAATTTGCTCAGTGACTCCAGAAGAAACAATGTACAGCTGAAAATTCTGATTTCTTATAGTAAAAACTTTTAAAATATTTGTATGTGTAGCAATTTTTATGAATTTTAATATTTGCCTCTAGAAGAGATTTATGAAAAATGAGGTAACACACCTCTAACTAATCTACAGATAAAGATTCCGGTTGCGAAGTACTGTGAACAGCTGCTTATGGTCTGTGATGTTTGATATCCACAAAAGCTGATGTCTGGATAGCCCCTCATTATGGGTCAACTTCCTTGCAATTACACGAGGAAAAACATGCTACACAGTTAAACAATAAGAGATTTAGTTCTTTCCCTTTTAAACAAGAAGTAAGGTGAACCAAAAGTTTGCTAAAACAGAGTTTGCTAAAATGGAGTTGTCCTACTTCATCTCATAAGTAATGGGAAAATCAGTCCCAAAAATTTTTCTTTTTTCTTCTGAGAACAGTGAAATCACAGAAGAGTTGGAGAAGAATGGGGGTTTCAAACTAATAATAAGGTAAAACAAGAAGAAAAATGGATACTTGTGACTATGAGAAAAGTAAAACTGGATAACTAGAAAAAGCACATCTGTTTTTAGAAACTGGTATTTTACAGTTTCATACAATTTAGCCATATTTTATGATCTTTTTAAAAGGATTACAAACACATCTGATACAGAGAAGTCATATAAAATAGTTTTATCAGTTCCTTCTATTAAGAAATCGATATTATTATTATTCAAGATCTCCAATGCGAGCCTCACTCAGATAAGTACAGGAACAATTACTGTTGTAGAAGTTTATTTAATTATTATTATTTAATGTTGTATTATTGTATACAACTGTATAAGGAACACTATTCCAGATTTACATCCCCATAAGTAAATTTAGTAGAATAAGTAAATTGTCCCCTTTCTATCACACTTTTAAATCAGAAAAAAAAATTAACTCTGTTAGGATTACAATTTTTGTCATATGAGTAATGTTATTTTAATTCTCATTTAAATTTCTTCAATGACAATGAAGGCTGCAAAAATTTTTTCATTTCAATAAAAGAGCCAAAATTTTTAAATACCATTTCTGAGTAAAGTGAATGTAAATATCGTTTCAGAAATACTACCCCACATTCCCAGATGTATAGTTTTCATTAGACACAATGTTGCATTAATTGCTGCATCACTAAGTACTCTGGTGTGGTCTCCTTTAATCTATCTTTCCTCGCAGACACCTAACATTTCACGAAGTATTTAAATATTCATCAAGCCAGAGGTCAACAGTGTCAGAACAACTCCAGAGTGTGATGTTTTAGACTCCTACTTGGGAGGTAGTACAAAAAAAACAAGTGCTTAGGTATGAGAATGCGCCATCCCAAATACCCACTTTATTGATATTTAGAGTGGCCTGAGCAGCAAAATCTGGGAGTTCACCCTGCTTTGGAATGAGAACCTGGTTCCCAAAATCCTTCTTAATAATGGAAACTGCTGGGAGCTTGACAAAGGAGCAAGGAGAAGGGAGATACTGAACTGTGAACTAGATACTACCCCTACTAGTATTTTCATTCACTGATACATAAAGCTTGCAGATTTATTTCCTGCGAAATAATAATTTAAAAAAAAAAAAAAAAAAAGCTTAGTAAAAACTGCATCAAATCTTTTCTTTATTTAAAATTCTATGGGCATATCTGTACAGGGAAAATTGTGAACACAAAGACAAACTGACTTCAAGTGTGAGTTTAAAATGTATTAGTTAAAACACATTAAACCCCCAAGTGGACACTTTCATTCATAAGTGGCCTAGTTTAATCTGATTTAATTAATGTTACAAATTCACCCCTTTGCTAATTAAACTTAACTTTCCTGAGCGTGCCCATACAGTCACACTACAGAAGGCTGCCAAACACAAACCTTGCAAGCTGCTTCTCTCCAGTTTATGCACTGGGTTTTGTGGCAGCCAGGACCAGGGCAGGGGAACAGAAAGGTTTGGCAGACCCTGCCACAAGGGAAGTGGGTGCAGATGCAAGGCATGAATCCAGGAGGACTCTGCTCAAAGATGCCCGCAGAAGGTGCAGCCTGCGCACGCCGCACACTTTGCACGTGCAGCCTCTGCCGGCGTGTGAGCCATGCATCAGGTGGTGTGTAGGTCACTGCTCACGCTGACCAGCTCCTGCAGCACGTGCCGTGTTTGGAGCAGGAGCCTAACAGCAGGGGAGCTGGAAGTAGGAGTGAATTATGAGATTTCAAACTCCGTGTGCATGTCTGGACAAGCCTGAAAGACTCACAAGAACAAATCTGCTGTAGAATAACTGATGCAACACAGTATTAGACACGGGAACAATTGTTAAGAACATGGAAAGCTATATTACCTGAATGTTTAAGCAGACTAATCCAAACAAGTATTGCTTTTACTTTATGCATATTTTATACAAGATTCCAATTCATCGTCCTGTTTTCTGCTAAGCTTTTTTCTTGTTTCTATTTGAATGTTTGCAAGACTAAGGAATTAAATTCAGTACCCATAACCAAACACAGCACAATGCTGCAATAAAATTGGAATATAAATGCTAGTTCTAAGCCACAGTAATCCTATTTTCTAGCCCTATGTTTTTAAAAGCACCAGTATCACTCATACCAAGCTCATACAGAGTCTACAAAAGGGCACTGAGAAAACATGCACACACACAAAGAAAAAAAAAAAAAAAAGAAAAAGAAAAAAGTATTCCATCTAATATTTACTTATTTCTTTACTGCAGCATCTGTAGTACTGTCAATTTAGTGTAATAGGTTAAAAAAAAATCATTCGCAGTGTGACAAGTGAGCTGAACTGGAATTCTTTCCGCATGTTAAGATGCCTGGTGATAAAAACAGGATCTTTCCATCCTCCCTTTGCTCAGCTGCAAACAGCTCCTATCTGCACTGACACTAATTCACTACGCTGATGGTTGTCCTATGGCCGATGTGAAAGAGTTGGTAGTTTCTGTTCCTACTGGGCAGGTATCCAAGCTGTAAAGCTACTGTTCACTTGTCACTAATTGATACCCTTGGTAGTCCATTAGGGAAACTATGGAATGAATAAGCACCTCTCACTGGTAAAAATATGCTCAGAACATGGTAAAAAGATTGTGGCACACTGGCAAAAGAGCATGAGAAAGGCTTCACTGCTACTCATGCTCCGTCCATTCAGAAGATAAATAGAGGGCTTCATTCTTCAGATCTGTCACTTTGGCATCTTTCATAGCAATAAATTAGCATTTAAGAAAAAGCTACAGGAAAATGAATTCTTCTCGCTGGTGACAAAACCCAATTCTCACACATAAACATAACAAAGGACAATCACTTCATAAAATATTCTCTGAAAAATAATGTATTATTCATACGCTGAATCATGCAAAATTTCTCTGACCTTTTGTGCACAGCTTTTTCTGGATGTCATCAACTGTTTTATAACTTTCATGGATTTTCCATTCTTTCAAACTCATCAAAATTAATGTTAAGAAGTTATTTCATATTGTATTTTAAATCATCATAAAATAATTCTACTAGAAATCTGAAAGGGAAGCAACACTTATACTTCTCCAGGTTCTCCCATTGTCTATTCATGAGAGATTTCTAATTGTTAAATAATCCTCTAGCTTGATTTTTGACTTCTTTTGCATAATCTATTGTTAAATTACATCAACTTACTGAATAACCATTTCAGTAGAGATATACTTCATTCGCTTTGTAACCAATTCAAACAAGAAAGACAGCATTCTAATTTACAGCATCTAACAATCTCAAAAAGTAATGCTCAATACTAAACAGCTGGAATACTAAAACTGTGCCTAACACACAGACACAACCCTAGCATTTGAACTGCAGCTATTAAATTTGATATTGTGATGGCACATTCATTCTGGACTAATACAATCAAGCTATCTCACCACCGTGGTCACTGAATAGTTACAATGAACAGAATTTGCCCTAAAATCACCATGCACAATTGCAATCAGTTCTGTACATAATTTTTGTTAAATGCATAACAACAGAATTTTGCATCTTTCTCCCACACAAAATGCCATCAGCCAGCCTGGCCCATGCACCCAGCCACTATGCCAAAGCTCCAACATTATCTCATGCCAGTGAAAACTTGTGCTTCTCTGACATCAGCTGGAAAAAAGAGTAGCTGAAAGGTGGTTAAATGTAGCTCAGTGAAATAGCACCCTTGCAATTTCTTATTGATACACCCAGTCAATATCAAGCCATGAATTGTAACAGTCACTAGACATACAGCAAGTGGTTTAACGCAAGTTTTCCAACAACAGAGTTGATTACAATTACAGGCAGAACTGTTTCTAAAGATTCACAGAAATATGTCCTGAGTGTAGCAGACAAAAAGTACGGAGAGTTAGAAGTTGTAAGCACTCAAACTGAGTTTACCAAAAAAAAAAAAAACCTCTTCTTTCTTATAAGCAAAAAATAAAACAAAGGGAACTCAGTTTTCATTTCAATGCGCAGCTTAGAAGCTATTACGAATGTTCTGCCCTACAGAAATAATACATCCCATTGTTAGAACTGCTGTGCACCCGGCAGTAAGCAACACCCAGAAGCAGCAGCAGCTTTTCAGCTTCTCTCATAGCAGGGCTGCTATAGACATACACATATTTTCTAAAACTTTACTGTTCAGTGCAGCTCAGCAATTGACAAGGCTTTCCAAGAGCTCCACTGCACATATGCAGCACCTAACATTACAATGCAAACATCGCATTCAAAAACTGAGTTAACCGTTCACCGGTACAATCTACCCTTCTTTGCTTTGTCTTCTCCTCAAGCTGCGGTAATTTTAATCTATGATACTAGGAAGAAAAAAAGAAAATACTATTCCAGGTTCAAAGTCAGCTTCAAATAACTTTTAGAATGAGAACACTAAAAATCAAACATAGACGTTCCCAAGACACTGCAGATAGACCTACACTTGTTACAAAAACCACAGTTAACACAGAAATACTTTCTCGTCCCCCTTTAAAACAGTTGATGTTACCTTGGAGTACCATACAAAACTGCAAAATGAAGACAGACTTTGCATGTCTCGGCTTATTCAAATCACTGCTGGAAAATTCTAATTACATAGTGGCAATTCCCCTCTGGGGGTGAATTCATTTATATTTATAATAAATGAAAAATAGTATGCCATATATTTTACACAGATCATACACAGAATACAATTCTGCAGGACTATCTTACTACATCTGTTTTCCACAATTCCATGATTATGTTTTGGTAGAGATATGGCACAGTATTTTAATTATTCTTCTGAGATGGACAGCTCAAAGAGCCATAGAAATGATGCAAACCTACACGTACTTGTACAGTGACATCCAAAGCTACACCTCAACCACTGTTTGAGCATGACAAGATGAAGAAACAGATCAGGCATACCCTGCGTAGGACTGTGAATATAATACTACTACAGTATGTGGGAGGCAAAATATTTCACTGCAAGGAAAATCTGACAGTGGAAATTTCCATTCCTTGCATACTTTCAATGTGAACTTGGATCTTATACATGAAAAGTATTCAGAATTGGAAGGAAAAAAAAAAAAAAACCCACCTCTGTGCTTTAGGTATACCTGTACCAACAGAAACAAAATGTAAAATCAAGATGTTGATTAAGAATTAGCAAAACCCTTCATAACTCTAAAGTGCACACATCTCACGGTCAAAACATGCACAAAAATTACTGGCTAAGTAAAATAACTGTATGGTCAATGCAGCTTACTGCAGATCAAAACAACTATGTTCGCATGTTGCAGCCTACCTCCATTTCTGCCAAAATTTTCACCTTTGTTTCTTCTCTACACTACTCTTTTAAAGCTATCCCTAGCTTCAGCTGTCTTGACCTCAGATACACACATCTTGCTTCTGCACATTTTAATGCCTACAGAAAACATGTGGATCATCCTTCCCATTTTCATCAGCTCTGCCAGCTTGCTTCAGGAACAAGCTGAATTGTGCAGGCTTTATTCTAGCCTTTCCTGCTGTCCCTCATATAGAACTAGCCTTTCCCTATTATCTCTGCACCAGTTTTCCCAAACCCTACACACACATTTTTCAGCAGGAATCACTGCCTGAAACAAACACAAGTATTCAACTATTTTACACTGCTTACGATCTCTTGCCTGTGTAGCGATAGCCATTCAAAATGAGCAGAAGTTACTTTGAGGTTCTTCCTTTCTTGATACATTCTGGGAGTTGACTATTAACTATTTCATATGGCATCCAAGAACATTTCAGATTCAATAATAAAGTTTTTGCACTTCACGTGGTTTAGGAAAATTCAGCTTGCAAAGCTTAACAACGAGGAGACAGAGGGGACTGGATGAGAACATACAAACATGCTATCATTAGTGAGCTGAATGGAAAACACTTTCTAAAAAAATTCTAAAAATAATAAAGCTTAAAATCTTCATACTTTCATTGCAAAGTACATAATACAGGAGTCATTCTGTTAGCATTTCATTAGCATTTTCTTCATCTAAAAAAAAAATCTGTCAAACACTAGCATGTATCCAATTTCAAAACACACTAAATTTGCTAAATTGCCATAATCTTCTCTTTACAGAACACCCCCAGTGTGCTAGTACTTTGCAGGTAAGACTCAATCCTTGATACAGCTATTCATAGAGACAACACAGGAGAAGCAGCATTGAAGGTCAATGCAGTTGGAAAGTGGAAGAAAAAAGGGATGTTGTAATTGTACCAGGTTAGGAGGGGTTATTTTTTGCTTACTTGCTGTATTTTTTTTTTTTTGAGTTATTTTACTTTTAAAAAGTAAGCCTTAATGAGGATGCAAAAGAAAAGCTAGGATTTAAGGGTCTCTTTGAATGCTTGTTCACAAAGGAGGGATTTGAATGAGAATGGAATCAAAACCTGAAAGACAGGGGTGGAAGTGAAGGGAATGAAAAAAGGGAATGAATAGTTATGTATCATCTAGCTAGATACAGTCAAAATCCTAGACAAAATAGGGCAGTTCCTGATCATATTTAGAAATGTTAGAGAGAGGCAAGAGAGGGATCTGGACATTCAAATAATGAAAAGGCAACAAGCAAACCATCAAAGCCAAGACAACAGTTTCAAAACAGAAGTGGAGACAAGGAGGGCACTACTGGAGATGCAATGAGTGAAATGCAGTAGGAAATGGTATCAAACTGAGAGAAAAAGAAGAGGAGTGAAAGTTACATACCACAGTTCTGATTATGCAGGACAGGATGACGTAGCCAGTGGCAGTCAGGGAAGTGCAGTAGTACAAGAGCCTGGGGGAAAGAGGTGGACATGTTTTGCCATGTTTTCATTTCATTGGCAGAAGGCCATGTGGAAAAGTCTGATGCAAGGAGGGAAAGATAATCTATTAAACCCTTACGCACACCTAGCATATGAAGTCCCAAAACCAGATGGGGATACCAAGAGATGAGTTACCATATTAGAAGAGGAGAGTCCTGATGGAAGTTCTCCTTCCCCGCACCATAAATAAAACAACACATAAGGCACTATAAAATACCACAAATGCTGGCAAAACCCATGCCCGAACCTGAAAAAAAAAAATCTGAAGCCTGAAGAAGGAAAGCGTTTTCCATGCAAGTGATTAATGACTGTGATGTCAACAAAAATACCCAGGTATTACAAGCATAAAAAGGTCTCTTATGATGTGGCCAGGTAAAAACTGTTGTTATTAAGTCTAAAGTGCAATTTGCTAGGGTATAAAGGAGACCAGAGAAGAGACCGTCAAACAGGGAATTAGTAATAATAATGTCAAGGATAAGAGAGTTGACAGCATTTTCAAGCAGCACAGAAGCATAGGGAGAATGAAAGTGCAATTGTGGCTGCTAAGGAAGCTAGAAAGAAAAGGGCAATGTCACCAACACTCCATTTTATCATGTACACAAAATTCTGATGATAAATGAAACTCTTATCTTGTGTCTATACAGAAAAGTGCACGAAGCACTTTGAAATGATACAGATTCTATGATGTCTTAAACAGAAGTCACAACTGTGTGAGTTTAGGAGCATAAAAACACAAAACTTGCTTAGTTCTTCTAATTCTCTTTTAATAAGGGCTACTATGCCATTTTACTGTGAACAGTATTCTGTATAATTACTGCGTAATTATATTTAACTGTTTCTGAATGCATTCTAACGAGAGGTGAATGAAAGAAATACAATACAGAAATCCCATCATCACTGTTGTATCATGTCATTTCAATGTAATTTCACTTTGATAAGATTTTATCCCAAAGCACTCATCCTAGAGATGAAGAAAGACATCGCTCTTCCAGCAGTTCTAGTTCTCAATATCTGCTGATTTTTCTAATCACATTTCTTCTTAAATCTTGCATTTTCTTTCTCCAATTTTACTCTCTTCTCCTTTTCTTTTTACTTGCATCCTCACTCACTCACAGCCTCTATACAATCTCTTTATTTCTCATTCCTCCTCCGCAGTTTTTTTGCTTTCATTCTGCCTACTGCCCTCTTTTTCAGCTCTCTGTACACTGTAAGAAATATTTAAATAGAAGATCTCACTTCCAAAACTGGGTTCCTCTGCCAGTTTCAATGGGCTGGGGCAGGCGTGTGTTGCTAAGCAGCACTTTAGCACCCTGTGCAAGGGAAGGCAATGAGTGCTCTGCTCTGCCAGTGCAATGCCCTGATTTGCAGAGAGCAAGGGGCTCTCTCAATGTACCTCAGTTGTGGGAAGATCGAAGCCCTGATAGTTTTTGGGGGTGCATAGGAGGACAGAGGCAAAAGTATATTGTCTTTTCTTTTTTAGTAAAAATATAAATAAGCTTTCCTAATATGTCCTCTACATGTTATTGCCACCTCTTAGAAGATCAGCAATATCTTGCAACTAAAAGCTATCGGATCATCTTTTTTGCCAAGGTCACAGAGAAATAATGTTAAAACCAAAACCAGCATCCAGATCTCTGGATTCATAACTGGTTCACCAAATCAGGAGACCTCTCAGCTGTTTTGTAACTGCATCTGACCTTCTCATAGGTCTACTCAATCCCACACACAGTGGGACCCTGTGCATTTTGGACACAGCACAGTGCTGATGCAGTCCCTGCCAGGTAAAGCTCTCAGGGCAAAGCAACTTACTCACAGCCAGCCTAAGTGTGGTCAAAATTGCTGCATATGCGCAGATATATGGAGGGCATGGTCCTGCTGCAGTATCTGAACTGCTGTACCATTAGTTGGGACTGTTATCACTATCTCATCCAAATGTAATTTCTAGGTCCTGAGTTCTCTTCTCAAATTCCAGGTGTAACTGTCTACCTGGATATTAAGATGTATATGCTGTAAGAACCATACCCCAGATCCTGTGTCTGTTTTGAGCCTGACTCTAGATGTCTTACTGTGTCACTAAAAACCATGAATACCAGCTACTGGTAGTCCTGGTAGACCCCAGGACTGAAGGTCTTCATTTTGGAAAAGAGATTGGAGAATAAATGTAGGGGTGCCACTGTCTTCTCACTGAATGATATACAAATATATTACTCCTTCACTTCATCTTCCTGCCTCAGACTGTATCCGGTGCTGCAGACATCATTTTTTGTCTTTGGATCCATGCGGGCGAGATGGGAATGTTCAAGTCCTGAGGTGGCCAGACATTAACTACTGCGCTTTGGAATGATCAAGGTGGACAGCATGCACACCGCAGGATTTCAGACAGCTCAGCCTCTCTGACTAGATGGTAACTATGGATGGAGCTTGCACCTGTGGCACCTTCTGCATATCAAGTCACAAGAACATAGACCACAGAGAACCACTGCACTTAGTTCTTTGATACATAAATAAAAAAGCCAGGCAAAATACCTAATGCCAGGGTCTTTTTCAAATCCAAATCTACAGTAAAAGACCAGAGCTGAAGCCAGAAATGAAGGCCTTACATCCTTTTTTCTATTTTGCCCTGAGACTAGCTAACCAGTCAACTGATGGCAGACCAAAGACATGGAGAAACCTTAACAACACCTCTTCCTCTGTCACTAAAATGGGAAGAAATGCTATGTTTAACAGAACAGGAAGCAATGTTTTAAAATACACCTAAGTTGTTTCTAGAGAAGAAAATTCAAAGAGAATAATGAAGATGAGAATGTTTTCATGACAGTAGCAAGAGTTTATTGGATTTAGTAAAGATTTGCCAAGAGAAAAGTCTTGTTGAGGATAAATAATGTTCACTTGACTTTTGCACTCAGTCAGCAAGATATGGGACAGACATCCATTGCACGAAGATTGTCAATAGTATGTGCAATAGTTTTGTGTGTTAGGCAAAAGAGAGGAAATAGGAAAATACACTTAATACACGTACATTATACAATAATACTTAATACATACATATATGTAACCTGATACATACAGTGAATCCAGAAGTTGCTTGAATGACATCAACATGTTTCATACTCATTAAATCTAAGAGCAGTTGTGTATGTTTTGCAGATCAACCAGCACGCAACAGAATCTCAAGATGGACAAGTTACATGACTGGAATAGAGGCTGAATGTCACTCTGAAAGTAATATAACTTATGTTTACTTTGGGTTTACATGGTAAGGGTTTGGTAGCAGGGGGGCTGCAGGGGTGGCCTCTGTGAGAAGATTCCAGAAGCTGCCCCAGGTCAGATAAGAGCCAGCTCCAGCCAGCTCCAAAATGGACCCGCCACTGGCCA
>VXAL01004306.1:142015-167931 GCA_013399475.1 Chauna torquata
GCAGCCCCCATTCCCCGTTCCCCTGCGCTGCTTGAGGGGAGGAGGTAGAAGAGGGTGGATGGGGGGAAGGTGTTTTTGGTTTGCTTTTAGTTTCTCACTGTTCTAGTCTGCTATAAATTAATCTCCCTATGTTGAGTCTGTTTTGCTCATGATGGTAATTGGGGAGCAGCCTCCTTGTCACTATTTCAACCCTTGAGCCCTTGTCCATCATATTTTCTCCCCCTGTTCCTTTAAGGAGGGGGAGTGAGCGAGCGGTTGTGGTGGAGTTCCGCTGCTCAGCAGGGTAAAACTGCCACAATATTACACTTGCATTTATGAAAGTTTGGAGAATTAAAAAACATTTTCTTACTTCTGTTCTCAAGTTCTGGGAGCTAACCATACTTTGCAGAATTTGGGTATCTAGGCACACTTGTCAGAATTCTTTTCTTTTCCTTAGAAGCAGAGACTCAAGCAAAAGCATCTTGACATTTCTTACTTTCCAGACAATCTGATCCCTAATTATTCTATAAATGAAGTCACTAAGTTGTAATTCTCATTAGGAGACTGCTGCTGAAACATTTAATCCTCCCAGCATTTTGAGCTGCTTCTCGCTGATGTTTGGGGGTTTTAACGTTTTTCAGTACTAAACAAGAAGCTGATACAGTGCCAAATTCACCCTTTAACTCCAGGTTCTCTTCCTGCATCTTTTACAAATTACACAATTTTGCAATAAAACTGTCCTCATAACGTTCCAATCATTCTTCAATGAATGTACAGCTTAAATAGAAGATACAGGTGCCTAATGACTGAAATGTTTCACTCTGTATCTTGAAATACAGTTATATTTAAATTTCTGCAAGTTTGTAAATGCATTCCAGAGTACACCAATTACTTTTTTATTTTATTTATTTTATATCTAATAGCATCCTACCACACTAAATTCGAAACTCCATAAGAACAAACAGAATACAATTTAGTTCTTAAAAAGGGCTTCTCATAAGCATAGCAAATACCAGCCTATTCATTTAACAGATTAAAAAAAGTGCTTAGGTGTAGAAAAACGAAGTAATTTCCCCCTGTGAATCAGTAGAACCAGAGATGCTGCACACAGACTTCAGGTTTCCTCAGACTCTGGAGGTCTTCTATCCATTGGGACAGAACTGCCACCTAGGGCACCTGCGGTTCTTCCCAGTGCAATCTGATGTTACCGTGATCACAGCCTGCTACCTTAGTGGCATCATCACAGTCTGTAAGTGATAAGCGTAACTTCTCCTGACATAACATTTGCATTACTGAATCCAGTTATTATGTCAGAAGCATTTATGTAATCAGCTTACTACAGAAATTAAATGACTTGTTCTTCTCTGGAGATGCCTGTTTCAGACAACTTAAGCGTATTCCACCTTTTAGATACTTTACCAGAAATTTTCTTACGAGTCACATTTTCCATTAGCTCATTTTTGCCTATGCAGCAATTGGGAAGGGAGCCTCCAGAAATGATAGAAACAATAAGCTAAACACAAGTCAGCACTATAACACTGTTGTTAAAATGTAAGCATCACCCTGGAAAAGACAAACTAGGAGGGATCTGCAGAATACAGTTTCAGAAAGCATAATATATGGAAAAGGACTACGGGAACCAAGTTTGTTCAGTCTCAAAAGACAAAGTCTAAGGTGAGCCATGATAACAGTGTTCTAATGTAAAATGTCACAAAAAAAAGCCAAGCTAGCAATTGTTCTCTATGTCCCCTAGGAAGGGGGAAAAAAAAAATATAAAACTGCAGAAAATAAATTTAAGCTCAGGAAAACTATGAAGTGTAAGGACATAATGGAGCAAGGACTATAAGAAGACTTAATTTTAAGAACAGATTAGGCAAACATATATTCAGAATAACTGAGGTATACTTAAGTCCCACTGCAGTGTGAGAAGGACTAAAGTCGGTTTCCAGTCTTTGCTCTTCTGTGTGCATACAGGCAGACAAATGCATGTTAGCTATATTTTCTATAAAAAGACACAGAACAATGAATATACTTATATTGATTTGTCATTTAATGTTTAGGAATATAATCAAAAATACTGATTTATTTCCACTTAGGGGAGGTAAAATGACACTTCTGTACCTCTACATACTATTATTATATATCCTCACCAGTGCGTGCTGAGTAAAGCTTTCCAGTACAGAGCTGCAGTGGGTACTTACCTGGTCACTCATACTGGAGAGAGAACATAGTCTCAGACGTGATGCTAGGTACATCACTTCCTTGAGTGCCACTTACTACATAAATTTGTGTCTTACCTAGGTTACTCTTACGGACCAAGTAAACAAGTCTTCGGCCTTCCCCCCCCCGCCCCCTTTTATTTTCACAGTATTTCCCTTATTCATCACCTTCCAAGTGAAGGAACCTTCATGTCCTATTTTTAATCTCACTGCAGTTCAGAGCATTAGCAGTGCACTAGAAAAGGGCTCAACCCCCATGCTATTGGGCTTGTTCACTCTCATCGTTACCTAAGGGAACACCTGAGCATGGACATACTTTCAGATAGATGGGTCTTATCAGCAGTAAAGATGTTTGGGGTTAGGAAGGGGTTGTCTTCAGGTTTTAGATATTACTATATGAACTGAGACGATGATAATTTACACTTTATACGCAGTTAGACCAACATGGCTTTCAGTATCTGACTAAATTTGCAATTTTTTCCATGTATTTTGTTTACTAACAATATATTTTAAATATATAAATGTATTTCCATCAATCATCCCTGCTGGTCAAAGATCTAATCAACATTCAAAGTAAATTAACTTAGGTGTCCAAAAATTATCAATTTTGATTATATAAGACCTATTCTATGAAAAAAGAAAATTGTAATTCATGTATAAGCTGAAGTATATTTCTTGCATTAGATATTATAAATGCAGAACAAGAACCATATTCATAATTTCCCTTTCACTTCACAGATAATGTCAGAATAATATTTATGAGATTACGGGTACATTTATAACTAGGCCAGAAATGAAATATTAAATGCGTATCTTATGGAAAATTTAGTTCGGTAAGTAAATGAGAAGGGAAAGGGTCGCTCAAAAAAATAAGTAACAATAAATTAAATGGATTTTTTTTCCATTAATTAAAAGATCTGAGTCTAAGAGTTTAACTTGAGCATTTAATTCTTAAGAAACAAGGTTTTCAAAAAATAATTTTATCCTCTTTCAAAGAAAGTACTTCTGTGGGTTCTCTCACTGACAGATTTCAGGTCACTGTGCTCTCCAGCTTCAAGGTTTTTCAGAACTGTTTTAATTGATCAAAGAATGACAACAAAAATAGTCACAGACAACAGCCACACATGGGCCAACCGTTAACATCCCTGTTAAATGCGGATCCACGTATTAGCTGGATAGCTCATTAACATTAACCATCAAACTCAAACACAAAGAACACTGTGTAAGAGCATTTCTTTCTCAATAACATATTCTATTCATATTGTGTATGAGTTGTACAGACCTAGGCAGGAATCTAAAAGGAACAGAAAAGGACTTTCATGCAGTTGCATTTCCAAAATACTAACAAAGGCATCAGAATTTTTCTACCTCAAAATGGCCCACCTTTGTTAATCAAGCAGAAAGAACAATACCAGACAATAGCTATTTGTTTCTTGTTTTTTTCAAAAGTTGTGAGTGAATGTCACATGGCAGACCCAGGCTAGTGTCTAAAAGCAGCAGCAGTAAGCAGTCTCATTGTTTCGACACAACTGGGAAGCAAACACTTCAAAAAGCAGAATGGAAGTGCGTACTTGCTCTGTGGAAGTTGCACTACGAGTATGAACGATTTCATGTTGTGAAAGGCAGTGTGATGCTTTGCTGTGGACAGAAAGTCCACGAGAGAGAGAGGGAGAGAGACAGATAGAATATTCTGGCAATTCTGTAGGCAGGGTGTCACAACATGTTTCTGTTTTCCTTCTGAAGTAAATCCAGCCGCTGTAAGGCAAGGGCCACCACTTGAGACTGTTAGAAACGTGGTCAAAGGAATACGTCGGTGTTGCAGTGCTGACTAACAATTATGGTTACCTGCCAACTACCACCTCCGTAGAACATGATAAATAAAATCTCATGACTAACCAGCAGAGTATTCTGAAAATACTACTTTCATTGCCCACAAAATTATCAACAACATAACAAAAACATTTCTTGAGCTTTTAAATTAACAGAAAGTTACATTTTAATAGTAGTTGGTTTTATTTGTTTGTTTTAATTCCTATCCAAAAAAAGTCAAGGACAGATCTTTATTATTTAAATTTAAGATTTACAGGGTGTATAGTATCATAAGCATAGATCTTCTGTCCAAGAATTTGTACATCTCTTCCTTCATCTGTAAATAAAGATTTAATAAGAGACAGGCAAAACCCACAGGAGATTATAAAACAAATAGAGAGCTCAGAGAGAGGAGATAAATTGCGGCCTTGGACTTGGTAAATTAATTGTTTATGAAAGACCAAAAAAGGGTTTCTATACACTAACCACACATTAATCAAATTATTCTGAAAGGGCAAAACTAAACTGGAAAAAAAAAATCAGTAGTCCATCAGATCTTACACTAGCACTTTCTGTGCTATCTGACTTCAGCGTTGCTTGAAGTGATTTACATCCTGTGTCTTGGAAGAAAAAAGTATCTGCCTGTTGGAGACCCTATCATATTGTGTCATCGCATATTTCTGGATCTCACCAGAAGCTTTTACTTCATTGTTCTCTGCATGTGGTCCTAGTGACCAATCCAGTTCTATATTTTTTTTAAATGTGCATTTCAAAAAATATTTTTTTAAAATAGCAGAGATGCTTATTGCTGAGTTACTCAACATTTTTCATTAAGATTTTAAAAAGGCATATGACTACACTCACATGTTTCATAAGATTTTTAATTGGCTGTGAAATACATTTTTCCCCATATTTAAAAAAATGTCAATCCAATATGTAACTCAAAATTCAAAAATATCTCAGCTGAATGAATCCTGCATCATCAGTTTTAACAGGGTTCATAACAAATCCAATCTTCATGAATTCATCAATACAAAATAAATAATGTTTGAAGCCACCTAATTTTCTCATTGCTATGCTTGAGGAATTCACACTTACCCTCGCCTGCTAGACCCAAGACAATACCAGCATAGAGTTCAAATGCAGAACAAGAGATCACCAACAAGAGAAGAACAAATATTCTTCTTCTTAAATGGGGATATAAATACTTTGAAATCCGAGATATCAACATTTTTTACATTAAGATACAGTTCTGAATAACACAAGAATCTGAAGAAGGCATCAGTGCAGGGACACGATTTCCTAGAGCTCCATATGCAGTGAGGTGACAGAACTCAAAAATCAATTTAAAAATAGAATGGAACAACTGAAATTATTCCTCCTCCACAAACCTGCTTAAGTACCTATGAAGCACCCAAGGTCTGAAACCACAAGGAGTTGGTAGGAGTTCCGGGAAATGGAAATACTTGGTTCTGACAGCTGGTCACGGACAGCTACTGTAAGTCAGTTGTCACACACAGGACAAGACTCATTTCATGAAATGTAACCCTCTCTATTATCTGAGTCAGCCCATGGAGATGAAGTTAACATAACTAACAATTAATAAAGTCTGTTTCATCTATCATAAAATGAGTCAGATGAACTGAAATTTTAACACATTTATTTCTTCACTGACTACAAAAGACGGGCGACTAGAACAACTACTTCAGCTTACGTACATCTGCATGGGATGTGTCAAAGGTAGATGAGATGAATGCCACCCACGGTTTTCCAGTAAAGGGACATAACAATAGCAGAACAACCATAACAGCTTACAAGTGTCTGAAAGCAGAAGGCTAAATGTTCACCTGAAGAGAGCCATGTGAATGTCACTTTTAAAACGCTAGTTATTTCCTCCGCATTCTTACATTACTTATAAGAAAAAAATTCTGAAGAAAAAATTACAGGTATCAATTTATATCGGTCTTAGTAAATTTTCTGAGCTTGATAGGAACCTGAATAACTTCATTTCACAGAGAAACTGTAGCATATATACTATGCAGAGAGGCAAAACAACTATTATTATTTTATTGTATAACACCAATGTGTTTGGCCCTGCACAAAACATCCATGTATCCGGCCTAAGAGTTATTTACATGTTCTAATTTGAAGAACACAAACTTTTTATGCTTTAAAATATATGTATATAGAACAGCAGACTGAATTCAGGTCTCATCATAAAGGATGTTTAGTTTTGTTTTATTTATAAATTTGTTAAATTTATTTGCATTTTTTTTCCTAGGGTTGGGTCTGTGTTTAAAGCAGGCTCCAGGATTTTGAATAACACTCCATCTGTCTCAGAGGTGATTGCTTAATTTTTGCTTTCACAGACATTTCATACAAAAATCATGCTAATGTTGAAAATTTCTCAGTCTCTGAATTCTTCCGAAATATACTGCAGAGGAGGTAAACAGAAAACTTGAGTCCTGTTTGCAAAGAAATGAAAGACCTCAAACATTTCAGGAAGCCTTAAAATACACTAATTACAAATACTTAAACACATGCAACAGCCAACGCTTCTCTAGATACTTCCTTTAGCTGTCAAAAAAAAAAGTTTTGTTTTGTTTTGAAGAACAAATCTCATGATGCTTAATCTCTAACATACTTATACTTCTGTCTCTGGGGAATGAAAGTGTAATACCAGATAAAAATGAACCAAGAGCTTCTCTTGGTTCTTACAGCTTGTTCCTGATATTAATGCAAGTCTTACAAAATAGCTGCCACATTGAAATTGCAGTCCCATGAAAGTAAATGGCCAAACTTCCAGTTTTCACGCTCTCCTACAAATTGCAGTTTGAAAGGAGCAAATGAGCATTATCTAAAACTAAAACAGAACAATGTACAACAACGTGAATCACATGTTATGTAAGTCACATAACAGATCAACTAGTACAAAGACACTTACTGCAAGAAACATTGTGAAGATAGAGGTTATTAGAAACATTCAGCTGAAATACACACCCACATTGTGTACTTGCTTTCCTTACAACATGTTTAGTTATAAGGATATTGTAGATATATTATCATAAATCAACAAATCTGTTTCCTCAACATGTTACTAAGCAACTGTAACCAAGACCTTCTGCAAATGAGATTAAAATTCCAAGGTAACAATACTGAAATACAACATCATATTTAATAGCCAAAGAGAGATGATGAGCACGTTCATATTAAAAGAAAAATGTCCATTTAATTTTATGTGTTTTAAACTAGCTTAGATACACAGAAAAGGTAGATCAGTTGTAGGCATTTCCACCATACAATGAACCATGCAAAGATCTATCAATCCTAGTATATTTTTCAGAAAAAATAACCAGAAACTTCTTCAAACAAGTTTCATTATTTGTCATATGCATTTCATTCTTCTACTTAATGCTATCCAAACTATATAAAAATCTAGACTACTTTAGTTATTAAAATTATCACAGTATTATTATTACTAAAACTATTAAGAAAATTTCACTCATAGAAAGCATGAAAGAATACTGTAATAGAGTAGTTAATGTTTTTGCTGCATTTAGAATACAAAAAAAACTTTTTTCCAGTCACAAATACATTTAAGTATAAGCACCTTTTTTTAATAACTGACAGCATTTGATATGCTGCATGTCCCCATCATTCTAACTGTCAGACATTTGCTAGGCAGTACCGAGTCGTGTAAGGAAACTCTAGTTCAGGCAGAATAGACCAGAATACCCTCCAAGCAAAAGAGGTTATCATAAGCGTGTGAAACCTCTCTTCCATTGTCAGTGTTGGCTTCCCACAGAGTTTCAGACAAAGTTCAAATTACCTGTCCTTATCCCAAATGTGACTTAATATTTTAAAAGGCAACCAAAATTTAAGGGAGGAAGACTGATTTCCCATTATACTACTTCTGGCTCAGTGAAAGTCTCTACAAGAACAGAAATCATCTGCAGTGGAGACAGAACCTTCCTTGAAGAAATTTGTTCCTTACTCAGCCCAGTTTTCAGGAACTCAGGGTCATAACAAACCCCTGCTGCTCCAAGTACGTTCCATTTCTTTGACACCATCTTCCTTTACACATACACGCATCTTCACAAACAGCCTTGTTTTCTTTAAACCAACAAAAAAACCCACACTGCATATACACACCACCTGCTGGGGAGAAGATGAGAGAATAAACATGTGACAGACATTAATCACGTTGCTTAATGCACTGCTGGCAGGCTCTCAGCTACCATGGCAAGCAGAATCATTTAACAACCTATGTAGAAGGAACAGAAAGGGAAACTTGCCAGCATTATTCAGTCATGACTTTTAAGTTCTTTTGCCTGTTTCAAACATTTGATGAACATATAATATGTGCAGTGCCCTTTCCACCCTGAATTCTCATGCAGTGACAACTTCATCTGTACTCCAGCCTTCCTGGAATGTCACATTTCTGCATCTCCCCACTCCTGTTGCAGCCAGGGTGTGCTTTAATATGCCCCTCTTTTGTGCCATTGGTACTGTGCATTAAGTACTTCTCTCCCCACAGCTTTACATATTTCTTGTCCTACAGAAATGGCTACTAGTCTTAATAATTTATGTCAGTTAAAATAAAAATCAACCACACTCTCCACTCTCCTAGTGTGTAGATCTTTTTGTAAGGTCAATAAAAGCTTTTCTGCTTACAGTAAGAATGAAATCAAACCATAACAAGATATTCCACTGAGCATGTCTCTCCCTCTGGGAAAAGGGTGACAAACTAAACACTTAAAAAAAAGTACAATAGGCTGTATTTCTTAATTCCTTCCATTGAGAAAACAAAACATGGAGTAAGTAGAGACCTACTTCAATTACTTTTCAGACTTACTGAAATTACTTTTCAGATACTATCTACACTACCGTTGTCCTGTGATGGGAAAAGCTTAGAAGACAAGCAACAGTTCTAACAGTTGACTATTTGCAACCACATCTGAAAAGCACCTTCAACTATCCTCTTCAAAACAGCATCTGAAAAAACTAGCACCATAGTACAGTTCATGAGGTGTGTTTGAGTATTTAATTTTGTCAATCTTCCTTTAATACTCTACACTTAGGACAAGGCTGTTTCAGTCAATTGTCCTCATTTTGACTGGTCACTCCTTGAAATGATGCTCCTGGACATGAAGAATTCCAGTCCCCTGCCAGAGACATGTATTACAGCATTTTTGCCCGTCAGCTTCATATAACTAAGCCTTCTGTGTAAAAGGGCCCACTAAGACTAGGCACTACCCAAACAAATAAAGTAATTGATGAGTGTGCTCTTGAGGTGTTTTACATTTAAAATGACAGACAGCACAATTAAGTGACATTCTGACTCTGCAGGATCTTTTCCCTTTGTGCCATGCATTCCTGTTTTAAGTTCTGATATTTTTTTACAGGAACAGCAAGTATTTTCTGCTTTTCACCCATCTATATTGCAAGTTCAACACAGCTAAGATGAATTCCTATGTATCAACAGAATTGTTTATGAAGGTCTACTTAGTACAGGCTTTGTAAAGATAGTGGCATATGGAAAATTTTTCCAGCTCAGATGTCTATTTCTAACAGTACCTACTGGTTTCGTATCCAGCACCTTCCACATATGAAAGGTGTGATTAAGCAGCCTCTATTCAAAAATAATCCCATCGCTCCTTTGGGGAAATTGATGCCTGCCTGACAATTTGTAGGGCTCTGAATGCTGATGCTTTCCCAGCTCTTGCCCATTTACTCTTTAATTTACTACGACCAATACAGATGACGTTTTTAGTATACTTGTTTCACAGCAGATACGGAAATGGTGCCTTGAAGGCTTCCAGTGCTGTTTATTTCTTTAAAGAAAGTACCAGATCACTTCCTTTTCTCTTATTTTACTTCAGAAAAAGAACTTTGGAAAATTATCGTAAGCTTTCTTACAACTAACAATGAAATGCAAAAAAATCTGCAAAGAACTGCAAGGAACGTATGTACTGAAATGACCTACATAATTCTTTCTAGAATTAACATTTTTCAATTAATAATGTATTTTGCAGTTCAGTATACTTTTTCACTATAATGAACGAAGGATGGGAAAACAATACCATTAATACTTCGTTTACCACTTACAGGTATTTTCTTTCAAGCCTAGAATCAAAAAATATCTGGGTTAGGTGAAAGTAGGTATGCATACAGCTGTGAGGAAAAGTAGAGGAATCATTTTTATCTTAAGTTGCTCACAGTTACTAAGCAAATAGTTATGTTGCAACGGAAAATGTACAAAACTATAGCAGGTCGTTCCACTGTGAAAAACAAGGAAGCACCAATGAGTCAAATTTAAAATCTCCCCAACTTTGATAGTCTAAACTAAAACTCTCAAGATACTAGTTAGGGCAGTATCTTTCTTTTTCTTTGCCGATATGAGGTAGAGTTGTTCCTAGTAATATAATACAAATAGATGTTAGTCTGTATCTCAGGTAAAAAAAGCCAACGATGTAAATATGAGAGTGCCTCTTCTCTGAAAGGTTTCTTTCAAATAAGATCTAAAATATCTAAAATAAGATTTCAAATAAGATCTAAATACTGCAACAGAACCATCATTAACGGGATGTAAAACATGTTTATTTGCAAATTTATAATTATTTTAAGTTTAAAGGTAGTCTCCATTCTAGCAGTATATTAATCACACACGATTACAGAAGACATCAAGTTCCAAAGGAAGTCTTCTGATTTACAAGACTAAATTTTAATCTGTAACTTCATTTCAAGATCAAAAACTCCAGCAGATACACCATCAGTTTTAGACCTTGAGCCAAAACTTTCCAAAATGATCCTCTAGTGAGCAAAAAACACAGAAGGTAAGGAATCCAATTCAAAATAAATTAATTCTATATGTTTGGGAGAAAATCAAATTTGAATATATTGAGATACTGTCCTTGTAAACATTTTAACAGCCTTGGAATTGTGTGGAGTTAACTATGTTCTAGCTCATGACTTCACTTTCCAGGGTGATATTCAACATACTACTTGTAGATACTCTTTCCAACATATTGCTTGGCATATTAAAGTAATGGGGAGTGAACCAGAAATTTTAATTGAAACCTATATGAAAAAGAAATAACACAGCTGTCAGTAAAGCCCTAATAAAATTAAAAGAACATATGTCTAATACGAAAAAAGTCAAAATTAGAGACTGCTACAACTATAAAGTCTGTGTGTTAGTGCTCCACAAGGACATTAGTACTATGAACTTCCTTTAAACTTCTTCCCACATCTCAGGGAACAGCAGAGCTTCTCGCACTCAGTTGCATGAATGTACTCAAAGCATTCTTAAAATTACTTATGATTGGGAAAAAAAATTTTTTTTTTGAGAAAAACTGTGATTTGAAATTTTTTTAATATTCAAAATTCTCTTTAAAAAACACGTTTCTCTTTAAATGGCTGTTCTTCACAAGCTATATTACAGAACTCCAGCTATATTACAACTCCATGCTCCTGAAAAGAGTGTATTCTATCTTCTTCCACATTTATGCCCTGTAGTGACAAGACAAGGTGTTGTGGTTTAGCCCTGGCAGGCAGCTAAGTGCCACCCAGCCGCTCGCTCATTCTCCCCAGGTGGGATGGGGAGAGAATCAGAAAGGTAAAAATGCCAGAACTCATGGGTTGAGATAAAGACAGTTTACTGGGTAAAGCAAAAGCAGCGCGCGCAAGCAAAGCAAAACAAGGAATTCTTTCGCTACTTCCCACGGGCAGGCAGGTGTTCAGCCACTGCCAGGAGAGCAGGGCTCATCACGCGTAATGGCTTCTTGGGAAGACAAACGCCATCACTCCCCACATCCCCCCTTCCTCCTTCTTTACCCCAGCTTTTATGGCTGAGCATGACGCCATATGGTGTGGAATATCCCTTTGGTCAGTCTGGGTCACCTGCCCTGGCTGTGTCCCCTCCCAGCTTCTTGTGCACCCCCAGCCTCCTCACTGGCAGGGCAGCACAAGAAGCAAAAAAGTCCTTGGCTCTGTGTAAACACTGCTCTGCAACAACCAAAAACATCGCCACTATTTTCATCAAAAATCCAAAACACAGCATTGTGTGAGCCTCTACGAAGAGAATTTAACTCTGTCCCAGCCAAAACCATGACACAAGGGGAAACAGTTTTAAACTGAAAGAGGGCAGATTTAAATTAGATATAAGGAAGAAACTTTTCACAAGGGTGGTGAGACACCAGAACAGGTTGCAAGAGAAGCTGCAGAGGTCCCATCATTGGAAATGTTGAAAGACTGGTTGGACAGTGCTTTGAGCAACCTCATCTAGTGAAAGATGCCCCTGCCCATGGCAGGGGGCTTGGACTAGATAATCTTTAAGGTCCCTTCCTACCCAAACCATTCTATGATTCTTTGATTTATAAACTGTCATCATAATGCTAAATGTAACGTACAACTATAATAAAATTAACGTATATAACTAATACACATAGTATTTTAATCTTTTGATAAAATTTGTTTTGGTAAAATATATCTAAGCAAAATAAGTCCAACTGACAAAACTAAATACTTTGTCCCTGGAATTAAGCATTCTACTACTATAAAACCAAGAGAGTTGAAATACAAATTCCTACATGAGGAAAAAAAGTTTAAACTGGCATTCCTGCAAAACATCTCCTAGTAAGCAATTGTTCAACTGAAAAAAAATTTGGAACAGGTATAGAATTAGTATAAATTACTACTATGAACTGTTAATCTAATATGCTATCAATGTAGAAGTTTCATAACAATCAGTCTGTTCATGAATGTCCAGTTCCATGTTCTTCAGCATGAGATGTATAGCTACTATTAACTGCAAAAAATTTATGTCTGTTATCCCAGTTGTGAAGTAGTGCCTTGTTGTAACGAACATTTTGAAAATGCACATCAAAAGGAGACCCTGAAACATTTACAATTGAGATCCAGGAGTACACAAACAATGCAGATGGAAAATACAAGGAAGACATCTGTCTCTCACGTCATGGGCAGTGGTCGTAGCACATCAGACATTGAATTAGTCACATTTGAAATATGCAATAGAGATGAGAAACCCATCAGAGAGATCTGAAATTGAACAGCCAGGTAGCTTTGCCAATGCACAAAGAAAAACGGCAAAGAAAACAAAGGGGCTGATCTGCTAACCTAACAAAGTTAGCTAGAGACTGTTGTCTACAGCACAGCAGAAAGGACAGGATGGAGCATGCTAAGAAAAAGAGGAGCTGCCATTCCCTCAGGGTGGAATAAGTAATTAGAAAAAAATAACCATTTTTACCCCATTTCCTTCAACTTCTAAAAGCACATTACAGTCTCCTTTGCATCTGTACCCAGCTTGACAAGCTTAAATTTTCCCTTTGTTAATACATTCCATGTACAGTATTATACGGCATAGGAGACATATAATCTGTCATTGCCTTTTGGGCAGTAAGAGAGATTCCTGCTGCTGACCCAAATGAGGCTTGAAACAGCAGCAGCTTGGTCATCAAAGTTAAGTATTTAATCAGTGCAAGAAATTTGTATGTTACTCTTCTGAGCTCCTCCTTCACAAAGACAAGTCACCTTGAAAGAAGGTCTTTAGCATGCGGAATTAATACATGTAAAGGCTTGACCAGCTTCTGTTCAGACTTCAGGATGTCTTTCTAAACTTTCTGAAGTAACAAGTACAGAAATCCCTATTTGTTCACAAAAATATTCATTGGTACAGAAGAAGCTTAGTAGCCTATAGAACCAGATAATGTTACATTTGAAAACATACTCCAAAACAATTATCCGGCTATTCTGAGTTGTTCATAATTGATAAATGCAAAACATTAACACTACCAATCTAAGTTCTTACTGCACAGAAGAACATCCATCTTCACCTCATTGGAAAATAAGAAAGTTCACATTTTGCCTCTATTAGACTATCAGAACAAAATATTCACACATGCTATTCTGATTTTCACGTGATTCTCATTGTATTTCTTAGTTTCCCCTCAAACTTTTCATCTTCATGGCAAAATTATTTAATAGCCTAATCTTTCAGCATACTGAAGCATTTTTCAGGGGGCACAAAATTAAGTGAGAAACTGTATTTTATCCAATTGTTTGGAAGTTTCTTAGGAATTACTAACTTCATAACAATTTTAAAACTTCACTGTAAGTTCCTTAAAGCAGGACTAAATCTTCAGTACCTGTAGTGCCAATAAAGCAAATCATATTTCATATAATAAAGGTATCTCTTGTTCCATTCTGAATATCAATTTATTATTGTTAAAATAATAACAGAATTAACAGAACAGAGACTGGGAGTGAATATTCCATGACAGTCCCTGTCAGGGGGACTGAGAACTGAGACCTGGCTGCACCAAGAAGTATGAGATGGATCAGACTGGCCATTAACTCAACCAGAGCTAAGCTACTTGCTCTTCCTTTTTTTTCTCCCAGCTTCATCCATCCTTGTTAATCTGGACTTCCAACATTTCTGACAACCATAATATAAACCACACAGTAGTTTAAACAGTGAGCTACCCAAGAATGGCTGTGTTTAATCTCCTGTAGCTAGCCAAAGTTTTTCAGGTCAAAATAAACCAAACGCTCATGTCATATTCCAACTGATCATCCATTATGAAAGTACCCCACTCCTAATCAGAGTCAAAAGTGTGACCATTTCAGATATTCAGTTTGCTATTGCTAAGTTGAAAAGCTCAAACATTTTTATAAATTATTTAATTATTTCTCTTTTTCATCTCTGTATCCTTGCTTTCCCTGAATGCACGCATACTCTTTCTTTCTTCTTGCATAAACAGAAGCATCATCACTGTTAAGTTTCTCTTAATACTTATCTTTCAGTCTCATTAACTAGACCTGTCAATCCCTTTCAGATATTTCAGGGAATATTGTTCCTCTAAATATATCTTTTGATACTTTTCCTCCAGTCTTGTTTTCCCTTTCCCCATTCCTCCGAACAATTTTGTGATAATGCTGCAATGTTTCAACAAGTTATGCTAATAACTGTTGTAACAAACTTCGTCTCTGTTTTCTGGTAGCCTGACAAAAATCGTATCAACTACTACAAAATAAAACTCACAGACCTTTTATGTTATAGCAAAATTTCTATCTAATACGCCTACGTGATAGGCCATTCAGCAACTATTTTTGCACAAAGCTTCTTCCAACAGGCATTCCTCCTCTTTATTCCCCCCACTTCTCTACTAGCCTTCAAATACTAACATCAACAAAAGCACTACCATCATTGTATCAAACACACAAACAGTAGCTAAAAAAAAAAAAAAAAAATCAAGTCCTTTAGGAAGCTTTGCTTTTCAACATACATGTTTTCAGGCAGGTTCTTTAAAGCACAAATTGCAACCTCCTCGTATCAACACAGCAAGCACTCTGCCACTTCTAACTGTGGTAAAGATCTCCTGGCCAACTACTCACTGAGCACTTCTACTGCTAGAAAAATCCTCATATTGGCCCCTTTTCTTTCTATATGACCTGACAAATCCAGTCAGGAATGTCCTTCCTCTTACATTCACACATGCACATAAACATTGCTATACAACACATGAACACCCTACTTACTGCATTGAATGCACACCACTTGACACTGTTCGGCAGGAACAGTCCATGTTTTTTTACTTAAATAAAGCAATATTATGGTGTTGGTTTTGGTTTTTTGTTTTGCTTTTTAATTTAGGCAAATTATCTCATCTTACCACTTTTCCCCTCTAAAAAGCTTAGCTACTTGCATTTTAATTAAGTCTAAAAGCAGTATCTTATTCTTTTAATCTTTCCTTAAATATTTCTATTTATAGTATTCTGATGCTGGAAGGAATTGTACTACAAGTATTGAACTCCTCCAGAGTAAAACTAGAATAAAACAAAATGAAAACAGCTATTATCATTTAGCTTACCAAGCTCAAAAAAATACCTGAGGTATGAAATAACTAAATTAAAATGCAGTACGAATTTATTTTTAATTTTGTGCAATTGACATTACACCAATACACCTGTGTGAAAAATGCTGCCATTTAGAGATGCAGAACATGATGGACTACCTCTAAACATTTGCTCTCCTAAGGAAAAAAAAATCCCACATGAATTTTTGGAAACTGCAAAGCAAAATCTTAAAAGGAGGAAATTCACACAGCTTCCAATACAGTTTTACATTTTAAAAAACACTCTTTAAAGATTACCTATGCAGCTACCAGAAAAGCTTTTGCAATATATGCTTAAATAATTACTGGCCAAATTACAATTAGCTTTTCATTTCTAAAACTAAGCTGTTGTAGACCTCTCTCAACTGTGACTTTAATGGCAAATTTTTATCTCCTCACATTAAGATATTATGGGATCAGCTATGGTCACACAATTCTACTGCACTGAGAACAAAAGGATTTGGGGGCATAGAGGGGAAAGAGACAGGTGGAGGAGGAAATACAAGAGATTAAAAATTCTGCACTGCTCATCATTCAGACTCTTACCCCTGGTACAAGTAGAAGTTACACTGGTGACAGTTCCACTCTCTTCAGCCTCCACAAATACATAGCAAAAGAAAATACCATATTCAACTCTGATACACTGTCAACTCTAATCTAACATAACGAGAGAAGAAACGGACTAATCTGTGAATCAAGAAAGAGAATTAACTCTGTTCTTTTGCCTTTTCAAAAAGTTGCTGTGTGAAATTATGTAATTAGGAGCAGAACGAACTGGTTGATTTCATTTATATGCAGACTGACCAGTTATTCAACAAGTACTTCACTCACCTCTTCTCATAGCAGACTTTTCCCTGCCCACAGTCTCCTTTAAGGCACCCAAACATCACACAACTGAACTCTGTGCTCCATGTAGCTTCTACAATCTCTAAATTCAGCAAAACTTCTGTAAGCACCCCCCAACATTAAAATTATAAAAATAACATTAATTGACCCCCAGCCAAGATTGATAAGTTGTCTGGATAATTATGGCAAGCTTCCAGTGACATTATATGTAAACATCAAAAGATGTTTATTGACACTGAGCTGACTGACATGATGTTGTCCTTCTCCATTGACATCACCTATTCTGAAAATTCAAAGTGACATGAAAGGCTGGAAAATACACATTTTTCTTCAAGCTTTACAAAGGAAATAGCCCATCAGGACAGCAGGTTCTCTTGTGACCATCAACAACATTAACAGAGCAGCACAGAACTTCAAATTCAGAAAAGTGAAAACACTTTTTTTCAAAAGTTTCTTAGCAAATATGACAGGAAATTATACAGCTAAGAATGTTTAAAACCCCCAAACAGTTAAATCACAAAACCATTAACAAAACACACCATCAAGATTTCACAGACTTGCTACAACCAGTTATTACCCCTTCCAAAGCTCACACTGTGCAATGCAAATAAGTAAATGATGTGGAATCACAAGATTTCATCTATTGTCCTTGTTATGCTGCCTAAATATTTTAGTAAATACAACTGAAACAAACTTCATCATTTTTTAGGTATGACTACAGGAAGTGATACCTATTAAGAAAACACAAGATTATGTTGAGTATCAACAGTGGTTAAAATACCAGCAAGCGAAGAAAATCACAGTTAATGAAATTCTCTCAGTAGACAGCAGATCCCCAAGAATATTTGTTCTTTATCTTGTGACTATTGGTACCAAAGAGATGCATATGCTCTTCCTTGGAAAAATTACTTGCAGTCTATGATGACCAATGACTATACAAATTAAAGCCATGCATTTACATGAGTCAAGACATAAACTGGCAGGAGATCAGGCTTCCACACAGCAAGGATTTCTACAAGCATGTCTTGCAAATAGCTTCGACTGTCACATTTATTGCAGTCTTGCATAAAAATAAAAAGTATAATACTCATTTGCGTATTTTCTATTGATTTGCCCTAGCAATGTCCTAAGTAACACTGAATTGTAATTGTATCTTTGAAGCAATTATACCCACTGGCGGAACATTAAAACACATGAATACCTAACACAGACCCTACACTCACATTGGGTACTAGACGTGACAATACTGGCTCAGTGTAGTCTAAGAATTCACCCCTCTGAGAGAAAAAACATAACAACTCATCTCCCTCGTGGCAGTTTTTCTACTCCATTTGCACCAGCAGGGAAGCAGGCTGGTTGCAGCTAAGCTGCAGCACTCCATGGTGCTTTCCACAGCCTGCAACAACCCAAACCAAGGGACCCGCTGGAGCACACAGAGCTCCCTCCCTGCACACTCACCAGCACTTCCATGTCAGGAGTCATATGCAGGTCTTGTTCAAACACACAAGCAGGACACAGCCATCTGAACATGTTGAAATGGAACCTGAGAAATATTTTTGCATCGCATTACTCAGATACAGTCATAGGGATCAAAACATAGTCCAACTCTTCCCAAGATCTAAGTGTCAGCAGTGATTACGCTTTAGTGATTCCTTTGCAACTAACCACCATCAGCCTCACATACAGCATTTAACAACTCTCATGAAGCGTTCTTGCATGCCTTCTTCAAACTGTTTAAACATAAGCATCAAACACCCTTCTGAGACTTGAATAAATTTTGCCTAAGAAGCTCCTTCAGTTGTTCTAGCAAGCATCCTTGGCTTCTTGTTCTGCCCTCCTTTCATTACTGGATACCATCAATACTAATTTGTACTTAATACTCAGTTAACCAAGTAAGATACCCCAGCACCAAGTAGCAGGAACCTATGTTTACTCTACAGGAGTGCCTACAGCTGTTCCTCATATTTAAGCAGAGTTTACATAAATATTAATGATGATTACGTTCTTTCACAATTTTTTTTTGCTTTCTTCTTATGCAGAATTTAACACCAGATCTAGCACTTCATGAATAGGCAGAGAAGATAAAGTACTTCATTCATTTATCACTGCTCACCATCAGAAGGGAAGGCTGCACAGAGGTACATACCAGGCCCGATACCATTCTATGCTTTCAACTAGCAACCTGGATGATGAAATGAAGATTGCACTTATTAAATACGCAATGTGCTTACAGGCTATCCAGTGGGAAGATTGATAGGATGGAGCTGTAAGCACATTAGAGAACAGAATTAGAATATAAAATGAATTTGACAAATTGGAGAAACAGCCTGGGGAAAAAAAATGGAGATTTAGTTCAATCAGAAGGAAGTAGAAGATTCCATGTTTAGCCAAGAACAATTAACTGCTCAGATAATGTATAACAACAACAACTACTGAGGCTGCACTTTTGCACAGAAAGATAAAACCATGGACCACAACAATCCGAGTATGACTTAACAATAGTTTGACTTTTGGAAAAAAATAAAGTGGCAAAGACTGTACTGGGACTTAGGAGAAAAATGATACGTTTGAGTTGCATGGGTACACTTCCCATTTTACCAGTTCTGGTAATGCTCCATCGGGCACTACAATTCAAAATACATATATGGACCATTTGGAGATAATTAAAGGTGGAGAAACAAGAATGAACAGAAAGTATGACCTGTGAGGAAAGAGAGGTGTTTGGTTCAAAGAAAACATGACTAAGGGAAGACATAACTGTTTTCAAATACTGGAATCTGTACTTAACAGGATGCTGAACCAGAAATAATGGACTTAAATGACATATGTAATATTTGACTCTGACTTGAGATCCTTGGACTTGACCTGTTTTTCTTATAGTTCTGTTATTTGCATTGTTCATTTTATACTACGTCCTAAGACAAAAGTCTTCAATACACAAAGTTAATAAAGTGATAAAGTGTAAATTTTTGCCTTCTAGGAACGTTTACATAGCAGTTTCTGGTTCATTTCTTTTTATAAGGATGACCATTTTGGGCTGGTCTATGTAATAGATTATTTTTGAACAAGCTAATGATCAGAAATAGCTGGAAAGCCCAAAACCAGAAGAAAAAAAAAACTGGCTGTAATGGTAACCATGGCATAAAAAAATCTGCTTCCTCAACCCAAACTCAGTGTTATCCTTTTACACTAAATAAGGTGGTGTTCAGTATCAGCTGATGACAGGGAAATAAAATAAATAAATAAATAAATAAAATCTGTTTACTCTTTGCACTGTCTTTCCTGCAACTCCTGGAAGCGGCTCCATCATATTTCAGAAGGATTATTCCTGCTGCTCCTTACCTTGTAATTTTCTTTCTTACTGCCATATTTAAACCGAGAAATAATCATCCACTGAAATCAATAGTGCAAAATAAGACAATGCTAACTAATTTTACCACGAATCATATCATCACATACCTGTTCACCTTCCAGTAGTTTCCTGACTGGTAGAAAGAAAACTCATGCATTTTTCAAAACTAAAATCAAACTGCTAAACTGAAGTTCCTCTTTAAGGACAAGGCATTCCAACTGATTACCAGCAACTGCATCCACTTCTAACCTGACTGCCCAAAAAGTTGTACCATGTTCTCGTCATTTCCAAGCGGCTATAAAATACCTGACATTTTTCATCTCTTCCCTATAGTATTTTAAAATGTAAAGTTTGTCTGCATTTGTGGATCGAAACTGTAGCAGAATTCTTCTAAGATCCCAATATTTCAAATGTATTTGCATATCTGTTTCCTATTGGCATGAGTTAAAAAGAAATTAAACCTAAAAAAAAATAAAGTGATGATGAGTTTTTCATGTCAGTAATCCATGCTAAGGCTGATGGCAGTAGATTTAAATTTCAAAGTTATGTAATCATTCCATATGGTGACTGTCATAAACAAAAACTTTAATGAAGCTACCGTGTATGCAGGCGATTAGCAAAATTTTAGATACTAAATATTTCAAAAGGATTTATTCCAATAGCGTGGCTGTTTGCCTTTGGAAATGGGGTATATCAGGTCTGCAGAAGCTTAAGCTATTAGATTTTGCAGAAATTAAAAAAAAACCATCTCTGTCAGATGTGTTCACACATGCAGGTTGTCTGTTTGCATCAGCAGGTATAGCTAATGTGGAGAGAACATTCCAAAAATATGCATTTCATCTTCTACATCTTACATAAAAAGTAGTCTTGTGTTTTGGTCTAGTGAATCTGTCAAAAAAGTATTTAGATGAATATTCGTAAGAATAAGTTAAGACGTCATCATCCTACATGATTCAATCATTTAACAAACTTGAGAACTAGTACACAGACGGTTAGTTGCCAAAATGCCCTTCATTTCCTAGCATCATCTTGGTTACTTGCAGTTGAGAAGAATCAGCTCTGAGTTTGCAAAAAAATAGTAATAATAATTACTTTGCTTCTTATTATTTCCATATATATTAAACAAGTATTTAATATTCTCTACCTGCAGATGTTGAAGCAGAACAGGGGTTCAGATTTGCATTAAAAATACCTTGACTTAATAAGTCTTCTTACTACTCAAGCCATTTTAACCATCTTAACCCTTCTTTTTCTATCTATGTGAGTATTCAGAGACACAAAGTGTGGCTCATTCACGTGCTTCAACCAATGCATAGCACCAGGCTGAGCTGTAAAACTGGACTGCAAGTCTGAGCCCTTAGTCTCATCAACACTATTGCACAAATCAGGCAGCTCTCTGGCAAAGTAGCATATCTAAAATCAGACAGCAAATGGAAGGCAAGACTGAAGTTATAAGGCAAACCTAGCAGCGTCCACATGCTAAGCACCTACAAACATTCAAAATTTTGTGTATGAGGCCTTTCCGATGAAATGTGAATACAAGTAAACAGAGAAATGCAATATCATAAATCATGAGAGTATTGTAATACTTGGAGGTCCCAGTTGAGATCGAAAGCCCAGTACTCTAGCCACCATGCAAACAAGTAGGGAAACTATTCTGACTCAAACAGCTTACAAATTATTTATATAATAGAAAAGAGAGACAGAACAAAGTTGTATAATCTTTTCTCTACAAACAAGAGAACTGAGAGATTTAAAGGAGACATTAAGAAACTTCATGGAAACTCTGCGACAGAGAGATCATTCTTTTTAAAGCCATATTATACACAAGCACATGTAGACAAAGTTTTGACTTATAACCCAGTTGCAACATCTTTTATAAATCTACAATTTACAAAAGTAGTATCAGAATTGCAATACTAGGAACCTCAGCTTCTTGAACTGTATCATTTCTAGTACCCAGTAGCTATGTTTGCTGTCAACGTACCTGTATCACAAAGAAGGTATATAACCACTAGCTGGAAATGTGACAGGCTGACCAACAAAAAACTTGCCATTAAAAAGCACAGTCTTGTATTTATGAATATTTCTGCTCTTTTCTGATGGACACTGAATTAAAGTATTTCATAATACATTCCTTCTTGGCTTACTAGTCCCCCTTAACCCATTAATTCCTGACCTTGCTGTCTTCCACCAAAAGTATAGATTGAAGTGAAACATTCACAAATCAGTATCTTTTTCTTGTACTAATGGAAAAAAAAAAAAAAAAACTGTTTTACAGTCAAAGTAACTTCTCCTTTTTGCTAGTATTCAAATAAATATGATTAATTGCAGCACATGAAAAAAAAAGTGGGATACTTTAAGTTCAAATGTCAAAATACACTCAAGTGTATTATCTAACCTGTGAACTAAAAAATAGATAAAGGAACTACTGAAGGTGCATGCTTTTCGACTCGGCCTTATAAAAAGCTAACTATGACTTCCGAACATATTAAATAATTTAGTGGTATTGCTCTCCTATTCAAATTAGTGCATACTTTTTCACTTTCATCTACAAATTACACTCTCATTGATGGATGGCCTCAATAAACAGTCTAACAGTAATTGCTCTTTGTCAAGTGCTTGTAGATGTTTGTATAAATAAATTTGCATTCTTTTCTTCTCAGATTTTCTGATCAAGCAGTATTTAACATAAAAATGGATTTGCCTCATACTCATGAACACTGGAAAAAACGCATCGTAATTGGAAATACTATAATGGCTTATGCTTTGCAAATAAGTAACCTTTGAGATGCAAGAGTACTGTGTCAAAATATCATAATTTAAATACATTGTATATTCAAAACACAGCTTTCCATAAACAACATATTCCTCCTTTGAAGGATATTAGAGCTCATTGAAATCACAAAATACACATTGGTCTTCCATATGTGGTTTCATACGACTCTTACAATTATTTAGATTATTTGTTTAAAGTAACTCCAAAAAAACCTTAAGTTTACCAAAACTTAAGAACAGAATACATGTTGTTGTTATATATATATATTAAATTTTCTCTCTTATTTAATAAAATAAACCCTTTTTTTTTGGTTTTACAGTGCTTCTTCCTGTTTCATACATCAGGTTTGAGGGACATTGCAAAGATAGGGATTATTTTTTTCAAAGGATCGCTATTACAAAGTTTGTTAGAACAACTACTAGGACGAATAGCAGTTGAATGGTACATAACAGATCCATCATCCTTATTCCCCCTCATTTTTAAACAGAAGGACACCATGCAGCATAACTACATAGATGGAAAAACTCTCCTTCCTACAACAGAAATTAGATACACACAGCGTGGAAACCCCAACCCAGAGCATGGAGGGGACTTTGTAAAAACTTATCAAGTATAAGTAAAGGAAAGATCAAGCAACCAAGGTACCACCACTGAGATTCAACCCCAAAATGTTAGGTAAAAGGCACCAAAGTATCATCAGAGCTTTAATCACTGTAAATGATGTAAGCCTGTACTTAAACTTCAACTCGAATACTACCAAAAGCAGAGTCCCATCTACAGCCAATACCTTTAGGTCAGTTCCGACTTGCAACATGCCACCTGTTGAAGCATGAGTCTCCCTTCCTCGAAACCTCCTCCATACTATGTAAGAATGGCAACTGAACACACTTTATTACAAGAGGTCACCCCTCTACACTGCAAAGCTAGGTTCAAGGAAAGCTAGAAAAGTATGTAACTCCATATGTTCCTAAAGCAATCTAAGTACAACTATGTGCATTGAAACAGGTGTTTCAAGTTTTGGCAGCACAGCCCTTTTTATAACAAAACTCATATTTCAGATAGATAGCCATTGACTGACTTCAAGTTTAGCCTGGAAGAAATGAGCATGTGCTGTTGAACTACTCTGTGAAGGCCAGCCATAGACCGTCTACCTCAACACGAAACAAATGGACTAAGAGGATTATAAGAAAATATTTCTGAAAATATATATATATATAATACACATATAGTTTAAAATTTCTCTATATATATATATATTTAAGCAGGTAAAGGTGAAAATAATAGCAATACGTTAATAATATTCTGAATAATACTAAGATCAAATTTGGTTCTAAATTCTTTAGAAATATCCTTTTAACAAAGTATATTATAAATGTTTCTAAAGATGAAAACACACTAAAATACACTTAGCAAATCTTAGGAGCATGGTACAAAGAACAATAAGCACCTTTTTTTAATACACACACGTGTGTGTATATCAAAATGTTCTTCTGTAGTATTTGCAAGCCAAGCATCAAAGCACTCTCCAAAATCCACATAACAAAATTTTGAATTGGAATACCACACAATTGTATTTTACAACTAAAATTAATCTATTTTCTTTATCAAAATCTAAGAGAGAATCAAATTCAAAATAACACGAAGTGCTAGAAGCGGGGATTTTGTAAATATCTATTTTAGTAATCTGAGATATGTGAACAACATAAGTTTTAAAAATAGGTTGTCATGATCTGTCACAGGATATTGCCTCTGGTAGACTACACAGCTGAGGACTTTGTTTGTTTTCTTATTACAAAATGCTGATCAGGTCCATAAACCCTGAATAGAGAGCTGCATAATGGATAACTGTAATCTGGCAGGCCAATAATGAATGTAATAGGAGTCAGCACCAGATCCGGCACTTTCTTGGAGGAACAGACCTGTATCCTGAGATCTGATATTAAAACACTGCCTGAACACATCATAATCAAATATTTTCATCTTCTATCACTTCAATGCAATTTAAATGCTCCATCTGAAAAGATACTGAACTGCTGTAGACTGCACTGTTACATCTCTAGATTAAGTTTTTACAGCACAACAATACCTATTTGACAACATCCATGGCCAGGTTTTCTTTTCATGTGCATTTCTGCAAGACTTGACATTTACAATACTTACGCATTGCAATAAGGTTTCTTTTCATATCCTTTGTAGTTATTCATGTTCAGAGCCATTTTGCAAACTTCACAGTGGAAACATCCTTTATGCCAGTACTGTAAAGAAATGTAAAGTAGAATTACTTACAATACTGATGTTTTGAAAGCTATTTTAGGGTACAGGAAATGTAAAAACACAATCACAGGTCAATATTTTTGGCCACGCAGTATAGATTTCTGTAAACTACATCAAAGGAATCACTTTCATGTGAAATTGAAGGAGCTTCTGACACACTCTCAGAAATGCAAATTCTCTGCTAAAGCGAATACCAAGACCTCAGCATGGTGACCCTGCCAGGATTGTTTTAAAGATAACTGAAGCAGGACTTTGACATTTTTGTCTAGTTAAATGGGTGGGGAAAAAAGCGTTTGCTAAGAATGCGATACTAGGCGAATAAAACCACTAACCAATGTGATGCTTGCCTCTTTGGCACACTTAACAGCAACTACATTTAGCGCGTACTACGGTATTCCCCTCTAGTAGCTCCTATCGCCTTTCCTTCCCGGGGACGGTCACTGGGCTCATCTGCCACAAGCCCGCAGCCCCCACCGTTACGTACGAAGCGACCACGCTCGGCGACAACCAGCAGTACCGGCGGGCAGCCCCAAGGGACGGGGCACGGCTGCCGACACCCCGCTGCCGCTGTCACCGGCCCCGCCGAGGCACCATTGCGTAAGAGGCTGCTGGAGCCTCTCGGCCACCTCAGTCCAAGCAGGCACCAAGTAGGCGGCTTCGCCTACAACTTCTTCCCTCGGGGAGCCGGGCACGGCCCCGGGGACCCACCGCCGGCCCCGAGGCGCCGTTATGCCCCCGCCGGG
>VXAL01004306.1:168948-187779 GCA_013399475.1 Chauna torquata
CCGGTGCGACGGGGGGCGGGAAAGTAATTTCAGGAGGAAGGAAGGAGGTGTCTCACTCCCCAAAAGGCAAAATGACACTGAACGCATCAAAGCTTCTCTTTTTTGGGGGGGGGGTTGGAAGGAGGCTGTCCTCAGCCAGGTCTCGGTGAAATCATTCCAGCAAAGCATCTTGCGCTGGGAACTGTGGGAGTTTCACCAGGAGGGATGTGCAATAGAAATATCTCAGCCTAAATTAGGTTTTTATACGTGGACCTATCGCGCCCATTGGTGGGGTGAAGAATTTCTCAGCTTTGTATCCTAATTACTTTTAAGGCTTGATTTTTGCTGCTTTGCTGAGGCTGAGTATCATGGGCATAACAGCAGTCCCATGGGAGAGTCTAATATGCAGTACTAAATCCCTGCAAGAGTGGTAAATTCAGCTCCTCAGAACAGGCTTTTGCCATTCATTTTTGATTTGCTTATTAGTGCTGTGGGAACGGTACAGCAAGAAGTCATGCATTTTTCCGTAGGTGTGGACTTGTTTAACTACCTGGAATGTAAACCATACTGAGGAAAGTGCTTAAGCCAGTGCAGTGCAGGCTTTTCCAAGGTAAGGGAGTTTTATTTCAGTAGTGCAGCATTTTGTGTGGCTAACAGCAAGGACAAATTCTGCACATAGTTGAACGTTATTAAGTAATCAGAATGCAGTCAGCTCAACTGGAATACTTGGCAATCATTCTTCCTTGGCAACCCAACTTTTATGCACTGACTGGTTAAAGGCATGGGGAGAAACACTAATTTCATTGAAATTAATAATATATGTGATTAAATGAGAAATACCTAATCAGGCTTTAAATATTATATGATAGAAGTTGTAATGCTTCTTCTGCCTCATCTAGACGTAAACATCTGGCACCCAATGAAACAATGTGGAGAGATGCTGGCTGTGCTGCAAGCAACAGGAAAGCAGAATTGCAGGCGGCCTTGTAAATGCGTATTGTCTGCTCTGGCTCTCAGTGCGCTAGAAAATAGAGCAAGTGCTGACCAGCTAGGTTTCCATTGCTGCAATCTGCAGTCTGGCCCATTTCAGGGCCATTGCTAGCAATTCACAGATTTAAAAAGTCATAAACTGATAGTTTTGTTTTTTTTTTTTTTTACTGTTGTTAACCAAATTGTCGTTGATCTGGAATGTAAGATTTGTCTTCTCAGTGTTCATCACACACAACAACACAATAATTTATCATAAACACTTGAAGACCAATTTGGCCTCAGTTTGTTACTGTCTAGAATTTACCTGAGAGAAATAGGTGCATACATGCCCTGCACTGCAGAGGCAGCAAGTTTCATCTGCTGCCTCGGTGCTGTACAGATTGCCTTACACTTTCTGTTGGATGGTCTGACTGGAGGTGACAGACATCTGCGAATGTTGGTAAAGGAAACTTGAATACATGGTAACTCAATGTGTTCTGCAGGAACTGTGATTTGTGCATCCATCTAAAACCACAGCTGAGTTGGATTAGGCCCAACACATAGTAAGCAATCTCTATTCTGCAAAGGCTACAGTGTAGCAGGGTAGTGACTCTGCAATAGGAGCTGGGATGCAGACCCAGCTAAATTAATCTCAGGTAGAGGGCACTGGATATTAACTTATATGGAGGAAAAAAAAAAATCTTTCTGATGGCTTATGGGTGAAAAGGCTCCATAGCTCATTAGAAATAATTAGAGGCATACAGCTGCCCCAAACTGCTAATATGAAATCTTTGAGATGGAGGCTTCATTCTTGAAAATTCTAGTTTATTAAAATCACATTCAGTGCTTACTCCTCACCATGCAGACACAAATCATTTGGATATTACTCTCCATCTCAATGCTACCATAAAATCTCCTGTCTTATTCTTACAGGGAAACCTTTTATTAACCAAAAGATCAACACTAAACTTGGAATAAGAAAATAAATAGGAGTATCTACAGTTGTATCTAAACTGAGTATTTTGGCAGTATAAAAGCATTCTAATACTTATTGTTATTTCAGTATCTTTTTACTATTAATAGTTTTCTCCACATGGGAAAAAATAGGGTTTTCATTTCCATGGTGCAGAGGTCTTTTCTCATCAATCACTATTGTGATGAAAAGCAGGTTCTTCTGCTCTTTACAAACCAATGGGAGAGAAATACCTACTTCACCTGTGACTGTCTGTGAGAAAGCTGTGAAAAGTTACTCATCAATAGTCTTTTTTCTGAGGAGGTAATGATGCAATCATGAAGTCCAACAAAGCAAAATGTAACAACCATGCTATGTCACTAGCTAAGACAGCATAAACCAAAGACTACCAAGCACAGAAAGGCAAAGACCTTGCACTCTAGCTAAAGAGCTGTTGCCACAAGCATGGAGACTGTACTAGATGGTGGACCTGCAGTTAGGGTTGAGAATTGATTCCCAGCTGATATTTATTGGCAAGTTATAAGTTGCATCCCAAGGTTTTAGGCAATTATACTTACCTCATTCAGGGCATTTCAGGGCTGTTTATCTAGTGTAGATGAACAAAATGTGGGTGTTTAGCTGAGCAGTGCAAATCAGGAACACCTGCAACTAGATGTTTTTTTTTCAGCATACCTATAGAGGTCCAAGTGAGAAGGACCTTCCTAGGCAGCATCGTTACAGCATTAGAAGTATTATGACTGAATAAAACAGTGACTATAATACTGAAGTTCTTAGTTCTAAGGGGTAATACCATTACCAACTACATTTTATATTTGTTTATTTGATTGGAAGGTTTTCAGTGCTCCTTTCAGTTCATTTGGGTGATAAAAATGTAAATGTGTGCTGCATAAAAAAAATTATGTTGATAGGTGATTTCACTGATTGATACTGAATTTTACCTGAGATAGAAAAGTTTTGAAACTCTTAAACTAGAAAGTTATTCTACGTTACTGGAAGTGACTTGGCAATATCTTGAAAGAGATGGCCCATAGAGGCTTATTTCTGTGGTAATGGGGTTCTCAGTTTTAAATCTAGTTCTTCTAAAAGATTTCTTGTGGACTTCCTCAGCTCTTACCCAGCTCTTACCCACAAAATATGCCCTTTGTGTTCCATCCCCCATGGCTGGGGTTAAGACCTGTTGGAGCCATGAAGTTAACTTCTAAGCATAGCAAGAAAGCAAAGGCTTCTGTCTTGGATCTTAGTATTTCCCAGGCCATACATAAAACCACAGAAAAGGTGCTTACTGCCATTCTGTGATCAACTGAAGGCATTGTCTTTTCACCACAATTTCTACAAATGAAGCCTGCCCACAGTATTACAGATGTGCAGAGTTCTACTGGACAAAATGAGAGTTCCTGTAAACACAAAGAATGTGGTTTTCTTTCATTCAGATTTGTATTATATAATTACATTTTTCAACAATAAATGATGAACGTAGTATGCCCTGAATAACAGCTGATGCTCCACTTGCAGTGTCATCGTTCAGTCATTATTCTTGAGTAAATAAGACAATATGGTTTTATATTCTGAAGGACTGTTGTAAAAATAATGTTTGGCATATTTCACTTATTTTTCATATCAGATCTGTTCAGGTATAAAAGGTAGGATAGCTAACAAGTTAAGGTAATGTATTCAAAATACCATCCTACTGCTGTAACCAGCTCATCAGGTTTGTGTATAAGCTCCAGCAGATAACAGATATTGTATCATGTTTAAGTGGAAGGATGATCTCGTGGTTAAGGCACTGCATGGAGAATTGCAGATGAAGCCTCTGAGCAGTACTGCAATACAGATAAATTATACTGAAAGAGGTTTTGTGAAACTCTGTGGCTGTCCTTAGTTGTGTAGGAAGGGAAAACATTAAACCTGTATTAGTTGGCACAGGAGTTGCCAGTCAATTTTTGACCCTTACTGTTCAAGCTTACATTTAACTACATAAAAGAAGGAACTGCATAGTTACATTTCAAATAGGAACAATGCAACTTTAATGTGACCTTGTTTAGAGCTACCCAGGGTGCTGTTAGAGAAATGTGCTTTTAAATTCTCTACTGTGAAAGAGAAATTTATACTTTTTATATGCAAGAGTCAGTGAAAGTGTATTTTCAACTTCGGTTTTAGAAAGGCTAAAACCAAAAGTGAATGTTTTCCTATCAAAACTGAAACAAAGGCAGCAATGGTTAGACTTTATTATTTTCTGTAATATGATCCAAACAACCCTCTGCAGTGGAATCTCAATATGCATTCCCAGAATTAGCCAATCTTTAGCTATTCAGATTAATCTGATAGAGTAAGGGAATACTATAACAAAAAAAGGTCAGTCAATCACCAGCAGTGTTTTCTGTTCTTTAGGGTCGCCTTTCTTCACTTGAAAAGCATGCAGACTGAACATAGCATCCTGCAACAGCCGTATGCTTAACAGATACATGAAAAAGTAATAATCAAGAGTCAGCATGACAACAGAATTGTCTAAAAGAAGGGGCTTTTATTCTCTTAGTATTAAAGTTGCCATGGAGGTTTCTATTATTTTATGCATGGGGTCAAGATTTTCCCCTGTTAATGGGTCTTCCAAGACACCTTGCTGATAATTTCTCTGCAAATTATGAGAAGAAAAAGGAAAAAAAAAAAGGTTTTGCCTTTATGTTCAGCTGAAGGCAAAAGGTGACTGTAATAAAGCTTAGTAAAAAAGGGTTGGTTGCTACCTAGCTCATTTGGTTTTGCTTGAACCTAGAATGGCTGATTTGTGAGCAAAAAGCAGTTTGAAAACTTCATTCTGCTGCAAATCTTATCACCTGTGTGCATATGTATTGTTTCAGAAAAAGCAGCTGGGCATCAGTGAAGCATATGCAGTCTATAATTCAGGTGCACAAAACAGGTGCCGTTTTGTGGATAGCCATACATAGGCTGTTTTAAGAATTTGGCAATGCATTCTTAAGTGTTAGCTTTTTTAGCAGGCATACCCTGACATGGAGGTAAATGAGCACAACTAGGAACCTATACCTGCACATCCAGTACTTTGTAAATAGTGTCTTCTGAGATTTAGGAGAAACATTCAACACGACTTACAGTTCAGTAACATATTCTAACATCAGAAGCTGGGATGCCTGTGCACCCTTCACATTAATATTACATGGTATCTAGCTTTAAAAGAATGAGCAAGGCAAACAGATGCAGGCAGAACACAGCATTCTTTGCTACCAACACTGCATTGGTCCCAGTGCCTCATTTCAACCATTCATTCTATCATTTAGTTTGCAGACAGAGGTGAGGAACTCTCTGAACCAAAAACAGTGTCCGCATAGAAAGTAGCCTGAAATCTGGAAGCCTTCAAACCAAATCTCCATATTCAGTGACCGTGCTTAGAAGAAATACACATTATTAGTACTTTCTTATTATTCCTTTCTTTTTGATATACTCTCTCAAACTTTTTGATGCAGTTACAACTCAGAGGGTGTTCCATCCACATAAATGGAGCAAACCTTTTATGTATATTGCATTGAATGTGTTGGGAAATTTTCTACCAGTAATAACTGTCACTTTTTATTTGCTGTGTTGAGTAAAATTATAAAGCTGTTAGGTTTTGCTTATGAAGATGAAATAGAAATAAAAGATTATTTGTTAATTGTGGTTATTGTTTAGTGGCCTATGTTTAGCCTGAGAACAAAATAGGAATTTAGAGATAGAATTAGGGTTCTAAACTGAATTTTAAAAACTAATAAGAGGGTTCCGGTAGTCTTGAATAAAAGGACAACAATGGCATTATTCATACTCTTGTCTATGCAACTACTTTCCCATTATTTCCAGAAATAGTAGTTGGGAAGCTTCCTGCCTAAATAAAGAGTTCACGTAGATGGAAGTTGGTCTATAAAGCTTTTTAAAATAAGGTTTCCTTTTTTAAACTAAATGACATGGTGAAATACAGGAAGGGTTGGGCTGTGATTGGACCGGATTCTTGAATTTAATGTTTTGAAAGGTTACGTGACCGTTTCAGAGTATCTAAATACACTTACTCTGCAGATGGCCTAGGAGTGTTGTAGGGAATACACTTCCTCCATTGCCAAAAGAACAGCTTCTTGTAGTAAAGGTACAGAATCGTTAACAAGCCTAACTCTGGGCTTCAGAGGTAACTGTATTTCCAATCCTCCTAGCAAGATTTCAAAATTATAGCCTTCACAGTGCAGACCTGTCAAATCTCACACATTGAGAGGGAGTCTCACACATTTGGCTCCCAACTTACCTCCCCTGCAGCTAGACCTGTATCACACTCATTTGCAACAATGCGCCGTGGCTTCTCTCCCATCCTCTAACCCCACATGCTAGGCACAGCTGGATGACCCACCCACTCTGCAACCTGCCAAACAGCTGCCACTACCATGTGGGATCAGGGTAGAGGAGAGAGGAGGATGTGCACTGCAGCATTACTGCATTGCTGAAAAGAAGGACGGATTCCAGGGGAATTCCTGGAAATATTAGCAAAATCCCTTTCCAGAAAGTAAAAAATAAAATCTCTTTGTAGGTCAATGTTAGTATTTTTCCAATATGTGTTACTTTTTACTCTTCACTTTTGAACATAGATACTATGAGCTCCAAGACTATTAAAATAAATAAAATCTTATAACTTTTTTAATTATAATCTATAAATAAATAAAAAAAAAAAACCACCATTCAGACACGTTACAGGCTTAGGTCAGCAAGACAATGACTTGTGATAGTCTTCTCCCAGCAAGAATAAGAACATTGGCTTCTGCGGCCCTGTTTCTGGTCCCAAGCTTGCAAAGCACTCGTAGAGTAGGAGGCAGGATTAAGGAACACTCACCTTCCTGAACATACCCAGAGAGACCAAAAACAAAGCAAACACTGCTAAAAACAAAACAAACCTCTACAATAGGTTTAGCAAAGCCCATCTCACTTCAAGCTCAGCTCAGACACTTTAAGGATGTGGCTCTCGAGTTCTGCCTTATACCTAAATTTTTAACAGCAAAGCTTCAAAGAATTGAAAGGTTGGGGACAAAAGGCCAAGGCAGGGACTCAGTCCTTTCCTTCACCACCATATGGGTCTCTAGTGACCTGGAAGGTGCTATTTATGGCCTGGTAAACTGCTGCTTTCATTGAAAAGACAAGGATAACAACTTAGAAGCAAAGTCTCCTCTCTCTCCAGTATCTTTCAGTGTGTATTTTCATAGGCTACTTTACCTGGCACAGAGCAAAGTACCATATTCCTAAATACAGAGCTATCATATTGGATGGAGATATACATAATTTAATCTTCTATTTGTTTATCTGAAATTAAATATAACTCTATTAGGAAATTAATAATAAATCCATTTCAAGTTTTTTAAACAGCTGGACTATTTTAACTGGTAACATTATGCTATGAATAGACATTTTGTTGTATATAGACACTTTGTACTGTGTAAAATCTGTCATCTCTTTAGTCTGAACCTATTATCTGTATTTATTTCCTCTCTGCAATAGACAACATAGGGAATAGCAATGCCACTGTCATGAAAAAGACAGTTTAAAACCCAAGTGCCTTTCTTTTCATCCGATCTCTGCACTTGCTCATTAATAAAAAATTAGAAGAGAAGAAAAAAAAAAACAAGTAAATATTCAGACAAAAATTCAACTGAATACTCTAGACCTTGAGTAAGATTCTCAGTAACCTTGCATTTTGGAGGAGTTTTTTTTAGATATGCTACAAGGACATACAGAAAGCAAGGAAGAACTTCAGAAAGGGACTACTTAACTTTTTTTCCTTCTAACTTTAGAATTAGAGCTAGCACATTAACTATAGTCTCCAGAAGTAAATGGAGAACAACATATCACATAAATGAAATTTTCTAACATGTAATTGAGGATTTTCAGTGTGAAGTTCTCATTTCTCCCTGACAGCTTTCTAGGAATTATCTTAAATGGTATCTTAGAAAAGGCAATTATTATGTGGAGCGTTAAGCAGAGCACAAATATTGGTACGTTGCAGACATGCCAGTTAATTTTCCCTTGACTACTGAACCATAAATAAAGGAAAACAGCATCGTTAAATGGTTCTAAACTTACACAGCAGCAAGCAGTGTTTGTATTGCCATGTGAAGGATACAGTTTTGGAACATACCACAGGGGGAATTATTATATGTTACATTATAGAGAATGTTTTGTTTATTTCATTCCCATTATAAAGCCCTAATGATTTTGCTGTATCTGCACCTTCCTCTGCTGTACTCTGCAGACCAAATACTCTGGCTGTCCATGGTGGCTTGGCAGCAGAGTGTGTTTCAAATTATCATGACCTACTTGGTCCATCAAGGGAAGGAGGGAAAACTCCAGAGCATTTGGCTTTCAGAGTCCCCAGCAGCGTGACTCATCAAGGAAGTCTGAGCTACCCATGCCCAGCAGTAGCGGTTGTGTAAGGCAGCACGTCAGTCGGCAGCAGCAGCATCTCCCGCCTCGGAACAGAGCACTCTCTTATGAAGGATTAACACTGCAGCCCTGAAATAACCACCGCTATTGTTCTAACAGAGCTCCGCATATTAACCAGTATGGCTAAAGCACCTGATCTCCCCCAGTTTTCCAGCATTCATAGGCAGCCTGCCCCTTCTCCCCCCAAACCAGGGCCTTGATCTGACAGTATTAGCTAGGTACAAACCCACGGCTGGCCAGGCAACTCGCATCTGCCTTGCTACCAGCTGCATCGGTCTGGGATGACAGAGCTGCAGCATGTGCTGCTGCCTCGGACCACGTGCATTGGTGCACTTGATACTGTTTTTCCTTAGAAGCTGCTGCACACTAGCTAGTAAAGAGAAACATAGTTCAAAGCCAGTGACTTTCCCAGGATGGCATCATCTGAGGCAAGCAGGAGGCTATCCTTCTAGCTCTCCGTCCTCCGACTGCAGCCTGATTTAAACATTCTCCCACTTGGCTTAACTACCTCCACACCTGCACTCCTGACATAGAGACAGAGCCAGGGCAGGATGAGAGCCTTTCAGACATGAGCCAGCCTGAATCTGACAGTCTACCTTCAATCTCTCTGCTAAGAGAGAGCAATAAATAAGTGACATATTAGATAGGACTCTCTTTCTTTATGGTAAATCACAAATGAGAGGAAAATGAGTGAGACAAGGACTGTAAGGGCATTGCCTTCCAGTTTGTAAAGGCTTGCAGGATAGCTGTTATGCCCAGAAATATAGATGTGGAGGTTGAATGCTGCTGGGGATACCAGCCCAAGGCTCCCTCCAGAGGAAGTCTTCAGACCAAAACGATGCTGACAGTTTGCTAGTCTGCTTGGGCTTCATCCAGCACACACTGAAACCAACTGAAAGACTCCCACTAACATCCGTGTGTGTTAGATTAGAGTTTAAATACAATAGCCTATTTAATGTGCACTAAGGAGGAGGTTCAGCATAAACAGAAAACAGTGTCGTTGGTTACATGCTGGCACCAAGTTTAAATGTCATAAGCTCCTTTCACAGCACCAATTGGTGCAAGTGGACAGGAAGCTACTGCGACAATGTTATGTATAGCTATGGTTCTTCCTTCATCGTAGTTAACTCCTTGATGAAAGGCCAGATTTCTGGGGGCCATTTCAGATACTGTTGTACTGAATTAAACTTTAGGGCTGTTTATCTATAAAATCCTGATAAATAGGTGTTAACCACTCTAAGCCAGCTTTCAAAGAGTCTCCTAGCAAAAACAAATTCTTCACGCTCACAGAAAGCTTATTAAATAGAGCAACACCCTGGAAACCGTACTATGGGAAAACTTTCAAACAAAACATAGATAATAGTAAACTTCCCCACTTTGATGTTATCAAAATGACTTCAAGAGAAAAAATGCCAACGTGACATTTACACTTCTTGGTGTAGTAAATACATGCCCCTCCAATTATTGTTCAGAAATGGTGCCGCAGTCCACTTGCTCACGGCTACGACACATAGTGCACCTGGCTCTTCAGAACATAAACAAAAGGGCATCATTACCATCTTTTGTAGACTTTTCTGAGCTGGCACTTGGCTGCCAATTTCCTTTGCTCAGCCCGTATTCCAACTGGCATAAATATTGAGGTCAATGTATAAATATCACTCTGGATAAATGCTCTGGATAACTGCAGTACATCTAGCCTCCATAAATCCAGTTAAATAAAGCAGGATTGCACAGCAGATCAAATGTTATATCCTATCAGAAAACTTTCCCCATAAGCAAAACTGAAGTTGGGCTTACCTATATCTAAACTGGGGTAGATATTACAGCCAGCTCTAACATCATGATCATCTTAACACCACATCAGTCAGTCACTTAGTCTAGAAGGTGCTTTTAACTCATGTCTTCGTACTCCCCCTTGTAACTTCTGAGTGCTTCTGTGGTGGGAGGGTGACTGATATGAAGGATCAGGTCTATTACTTAATATTGTGCAGTATTTCAGAGAACTGTCTTATTCAGTAAGGGTACTAACCGTATTTCAGAAGAAAAAAGATAAAATCAGAATTCAACTGCAAGAATAATAAAAAAAATGGAAATGTCTCCTCAAAAGTTTGTTGCATTTAATTTGTTTTCAACCCAAATATGCTTCTCTTATTAGGTATAATTTTTCTAACACTTTTCACTACTCTAAAAAATTTCTGCGTGGTCCTACAAAGGAAGAAAATATGAAAAATCATTGCATGTGAGTTGCAGTTGTAAAATTAATCCACTCAGCTAATAATAGATCTGAAAACCCACAAGCTGTCAGATTTTAAAATTATACCAAAATTTGTCAAGTATATCCTAATATTTACATATAATAACTGTCATGTGAAATTTCTCTTCACTTTTTTCACCATTCTTATCAACTAACCTGCAAATTGTTCCAAATACAAGACAAGACCTTTAGCTAACCTACCAGACTACCTGAAACACAAACCACACATTTCTTTTAGGTAATATAATAATAATAGTAATGATAACCAAATGTAACTTACAGAGCTAAAATAAACAATACTGTTAATAGAGTTAGGGATAACAGACAGTAAATTCTAGCACAAAATTATATACAACGTTAAAACCTATTTGTTATAAAATAATGGGAACTAATAATAATGAGAATTAATAATAATGAGACTACAGCTGATTTCCAGCCCTCACAGCTGCAGCAGATTAAGAAAGGTCTAAGCCTGGCAAGCTTTTAGCTACCTTGTGTGAAGATGGCTGTTCTTATAGCACTGAGAGTAGAATTTTTTTCTCTCTTGTCAACAGATTTTTCTGGGACCAAGACAGAAAAGATCATAAACTTTCTATTTTATTAATAATTAAATCCAGGGTAGATGTTAAAAAAAAAAAAAGTAAAAATAAGGATAGCAGAACACTGGAATAAACTGCCTGGGAGGGGAGGTGGTGGAATCTCCATCTTTGCTGAGCATTAAAAATAGCTTAGCCAGTGTTGAAGTTAGCCAGTGTTGGGTGAAAGCCTGAACGAGGTGATGCCCTGAGGGCCTTCCCAACCTAAATCGTTCTATGTCTTTAAATTAGTATCAAGAATGGTACAGATAATACTGATCCTGCCTTGAGACAAGAATTAGGATTAATAACTGTTTGAAGTGCTTTTCAGCTCAATGATTTGATTAGGTGATTTCTCCATGTTAATTGTGTCTTAACATCCACCCAGCTTTACGTGAGAGGGAATTTCCTTTGTACTTTGTGAGGCTTTCTACTGTTAATGAGCCAGCAGCGGGCGGGCGTAGATCACATCAGAGGAGAGCAGAGAGCCACATCAGCATGACAAGAATCTGAGGTGACAGGAAAGATCTGGGCAGATGCAGGATCCTGTCTTGCAAAATTTACAGTGGCCTTAAACAAATGAGCAATTCCGAAATGTAAAAACGGCATTTCTCAAGCAAAAATGTTCTAAGTTGGAATGAAGGTTGCATTCTCTTAGATAAGAGAATGGGAAAGGAACTTAATTTAATGTTTTCTCTTTAAAATACTTCATCTAATTCTTTAAGAAGACAGTATTTGGCTCTACTGATATAAAGGCAAGTGAAATTGAGTCTAAATACTAAAATAGCGTAAAATCCAACTGGTCTGTAAACAAGTCATACAGTAGTTCAGCTAGATATCTTCTCAATTTTCCTAGTCACTGAAGCAGTGATGATATCAGTTGTCTGAAGAGAGGACTAAGTGTTGGCTTTTTTTTGGTCATATATATATATATTTTTTTTTAGTTGTAAGGAAGTAGTGGCAAAGTTACTTAGGTGATTTTAAATGTATGTTTGCATTTCTGGAAGCTTTATTAAGTGTAAAGAGATTTTTAAGTGCATGTCTTCCTGAAAGAGACCAAAACATTTTATTCAGAGGAAAAAATACTTGAAATGTTGGGTTTTTTTTTTCCTTTTGAACTATAACAGTTCGTGTTTACAGTACTCCAGCAGATTCCAGTGTTCACTCAAGATAATGAATGACTGCTTATAATTAAGGATTTCACAGGATTTTATTCTGTACACCATACAACTTTGAAAATTGCATGTTTACTATTGCCCAGCATTGTCCCAGTCTATTTTGTCTGCCTGCTTTAGTGATGGATTGGAACACTATTACCTGACATCTCAAGGACAGTTAATATTTTGGATTGCTCCTTGACAGAAAACAGGAGGCATTTACCCGCAGGAAATGCTGATAGAAAAGGACGTTCATTGAGTGTGCTCTCTGTGTATGTGGAAATAGTAGTAATAGTGTAATTCTGCCAGAAGGTCCATAATGGAGCTTGCATGAATGTATTTACCTCTCCCCAAAACGATGAGCACTCTCTGCATAAGATGTCCTGAATAACCTGAGAAGGATGCATATATTTAAGTAAGCTAAATAGTTGCTTAGAAGAAATTGTGTGGCCATTATATTTTACTTAGTCTTTGATTTTACTATGATATTTAAAGCTGTTTTCCTTAATAAATTAAAACATTGGTTTGGAATTCAGATGAACGCAAGGGATTGAAGATTTTTTTTCTGTTCTTTTTTTCTGCCTGGAAGAGGCATCAGCTTCATCTGTCAGTGCAGAGATTGGAGCAATTTATCTAAAATGGAAAGGCCTCTGTCTAAAATGCAGTAAACACTACAGTCCAGAGCAGGCAAATTATGGCCAGAAAAAAAAAAAAAAAGACTGACCATATCCTTTTATTGAACTAAGCTACTTCTAAGAAAATTACAATTTAAAATTTGGGAAAGAGCTTTTTCAAAGAAAAAATAATAAATTTAGTGGGTGCAGAACCAAGTTGTTATTCCAAGAATTCAAATTGATCAGCCTGTTATCTGCAATCTAGCAAACACATTTATCCAGGGATGCAAAATTCCCATGACACATGCTCCGAACAGAGTGCTGAATTGACTGCCCAAAGAGACTCATAGTGTGATATATAGGTTTCCACTGCCATGGTCTCTCACAGTTATTAGAAGTCTTTGAAAAAATAATGAGATTTAAATGGCTGCCTCATAGAAACTGTCTTTTAATAATTGTTAAAAATCATTATCTTCTGAATAAATCTATAAGAAAAATGATTATCCTTTTCTTAGTATTATTTTGACACCAGGAAATCTATCTACGTAAGCGTGTAAACTCTGACCGATTTTATAAAAACTCTGTATCACTGAATATTTCCATGTAGAGTGAATCAGCGATTTGCTAACAGGAACTGTCATATACTGCACAGAAGCCATGTTCCAGAATTATCAAGGCTTATAAAATTGTGAATAAGACTATCTTATACAGTGAGTTGAAGCTGACTACAACGGGTGGCTGAGCAGCAAGAATTACATTTTTGAGTCTGCATGTCAAGTTGATGGTAAATCTGCAAAATTAATTGTCAAGAATCCTGAGAGGAAGCTTTGAGGATGATGGAAGCAGGCGAGAGAAAGGACTAGAAATTTTTAACAGAATAAGATCTCTTCTAAGTAGCTCTGTCTCAGCAACCAGGAGAGAAAAAGAATGACCAAAGAATGCAAAGGCAGATGAAAACAGGGGTCTTTAGACGGAAAGGGGACTGACAAAAAAAACTGGTGGGTCCTGGATGGCTGAAGACACTTGGCTGTTATTTTCGCGTGGATCTGCAAGCCTTCTGTATTTTCTCTGTGAGTGAAATTTAGGTTAGAGGGAAGGCAGCACATGCTTACATAATAGTCCCTTTGCTGAATCTGCATGTTAATAACTTGCACTACTGCACATTTTCTGAAGAGTGAAATATAAGCACAGCCTGCCGGGGGAGGCTGGGAAGACCTTAGACCCTGGCTTTAGCTCCATTTCACTTATACCACAGAGACACTGATGACTCCCATACTCTCGTACTGCTGAGCAGCACTGCAGCTTCTCCTTGGCTCTTACATGGCCACAGAGAAGCTATGCTGTTGTGCTGCAGCCTGGTGAATGCGTGTGTTTGTGTTTTCTTTCCCCTCCTGACTGTTAGCATCTCTCTCATGTTACCCCATATGGGTACAGTGGCCCAACGCAGGGACTCAGATTGCCCTTTCAGGGCTGCATCTGCCTCTGAACTAACAGGTACGTCATTTCACTAGGACTCTGGTGAGTGCTCAGCAGTGACTGGAGCTGAGAGGGCTAGTGCTAGTTTCAGAGTAACTGGCCTGAAACTAATACAAACTCCCCATTTTTGGTAGCAGCTGCTTTCAGATACCTCTGATTTACCTCTAATACTGGGAGAGCTCCCATGTCAGACTCTCCTCCAAAAATGATGTAGCTATAGACACCCAGCCAATGTTCATTAGTTTCCCATTTTAAAGACGAGTTCATTCTAAGCATATAAGCAGCTTTTTCTGCCTTTGACGAAAGATCTAATTGTCTGCAGCAGACAGCCTGCACTTTTTTTAAGGGACAAAGAATCTCGAGAATGATGATCAAAATAAGGGTTTATGAATAAAAACTAGTCAAGAAAACACTGTGGTTTAATTTTGAGCTGATCCTCAGACCTGCAAAGTTAAGAAAATTCACAGTCACAAAATGTGGCACATCACAAGTGGACTTCCTCCCCAGCTGATTACATTTGTTACAGCGGTACTTACTCCTGCTATTTACTGATCTAGATTCCATTCTATGAGTTCCCAGTCAAATGCAAAATCAGAAGACATTAAATTGCACAGATACTTGGCAGTTTAAGGTAAGTAGATGAAGACATAAGAGAAATACAAAAGCAGAATGAGATGATATTGGTAATTGTGATACAAATTTCCCACACAAATAGGCTAACTTAAGTTCTTAGACGTTGCTGGGAAGGAAAGCTTTGAAAAGAAAAGTTGATCCTGTGAATATCTTTGTGAGCTTCATTCAGGCAAGAGAGGAAGAACAGGGAAACTTTTTTAGAAAAGTTAACTAGCAGGCTGCAAAGGCAGTGTATTGATCAGAGGTGCATACACAGTCTGTAAGAGATGGTAGTGTAGGAGTAGAAGATGAAGAACCTGGACAGCAAAGACAAGTATCTCATTATGTAGCTCACTAACCAGCTACAAGGATTTGTCGGTGATACCTCTCTTTTCAGGGTGGCTGAAGCACTACCCTACACTCCAGCAGTGAGATGCTGTCCCAGATTCGGCCAACTACAGAAGCTGAGCACATTCTTTAAAGCAGGAGAATGTCCTTGTAATGATTCACTAGCCTGTGTTTGAGAGACCTCAATCTAGAATAAATGTTTAATAGAACTTGAAAAAAAATGCTGATAAATTCATTAGAATTCCTTTAAAAGCATTGCTTTGTCACTTCAGGTCTGGCCTACTGAAAGAGCAGTAATCCATTGATCCAGCAGAGCCCTTTGCATAATTCTAAGAACTGGCTCCAAATAAAGCTAATATTTATTTTTTATTTATTTATTTAAGTTCCCAGTAGGAATCCAAGATTCCAATTTTCAGTTCTACAGAAAATCCGGAAGATTTTGAAAAGATGTTTCACCTGCCTTCTTAGACTTCAGATGGAATCTCCAGCCCTCTGAATTCTGGGGTTTCCACATGTACACTGGGATCTGCAGGTCTCTTCCTCAGCAGCAGGCAGAAGACATGGGAGGCTTGGGGCTGGAAAAATGTTACCGAGCCATGGATACCCTCCAGAAGTGTGGTAACCTTCAGAAATTGCTGCTATAGGCTCTCCACAGCATTGCTCCTCAGTTTTGCGGGGAAGACAATCTCCGTTCCCACAACATCAGGCTGTTTCATCAGCTGAGGTCAGCCATCGTTCAAGATCCCAGTGAAATTTGTCTGTGGGCTTTAATACTGACAAATAAGTGTACTTAAAAATCAAATTTGAACAAATATATGCATCTTTTTCCTACATGCTGAGATACAGGACCTGTATTTCACTTGCAAATGTTAGTAACGTTACCATGACCAGCAGAAGCAGTAGTCTGTGAGGCTATAAAAGTTCAGAAAGGAGCAAGAAGACAATTTCTTTGAAATGTACTTATAAAACCAAATAGTTTTAAACTGAATTAGTAGAAAATGAGATTAAGAATTTTGAAGATTTATCCCTAAATTGAATAGTTTCTACCATAATAAATAATGCATCCAGTGGGAAAAGACATACCTAAGAGATTTCTTTTTTCATCAATGCTCACTCTAAATGGTTCTGACTGTGCAAAATAGCTGTAAGTGGCAAAGTCTCCCTGAAGCATGCAAATCACTGTGCAGTACACTTTAAAAATACTAAGGACTATATGCCCATTTAGAATTTTACACGGATGTCTGCACAGAGAAGCACAACATAGGAGAGAGTGGTGATCCAGGTCCAAATCAGCAGCTCCCACGCGTCTGACCCAAAACCGGGACACACGGGAAACCCAGAATGGTTACAAGTGCAGCCAGGAGACTGTATTTGTCAAAGGGCTCCTTAAATGCCTCCTGTCCCTGTCCTCATCTCAGTAAAGTCCCCTTCCTGTCCTGTGCAGGGAACCAACATCAGGTCCTTGCAAGGGGACAGGTAACACTGCATATGCCACCTCTGCTCACCAGTCATCTGATTGGGTTGTGGCCATTTGTTTTTCGCTCATAGGGTAACTAAGGTCAAGTTCATGAGACATGGCAGTACTTCTGCAACACAAGACAATTGCTTATAGATAGTTTACAGTTGGAGAATGCCTATAAAATAGCTGAAATTAAAGGTAATGCTTTTATTCTTAGTAAGAAAACATTTTTAAAGTAATATGCTATTTCACTGATAGTCTGTTATTAAAACTCCAGACACTGCAAACCAGAGACTGTAAGACTGCAATAATTCCAGTTTGGTTTCTTTTCATTTTTGTTATGAATTTCTAGCCCTCTAGTTTGAAAATTTATGTTTAAAAAATATTGAAAATAGAAAGTAAAATTTTTTTTATATTTCCTGTGTATTTGTTCATCCTATGCTCTAATTTATGACTCCTGAATACTATGAATTCAGCAATAGAGTACCATCTACATGAACTGCATAAATCAAAGAACCATAGAACATCCTGAGTTGGAAGGGATCCACAAGGATCACTGAGTCAAACTCATGGCTCCACACAGGACTACCTAAAAATTAAGCCATGTGTCTGAGATCCTTGTCCAAACACTTCTTGAACTCCAGCAGGCTCGGTGCTGTGACCACTGCCCTGGGGAGCCTGTTCCAGTGCCCGACCACCCTCTCGGTGAAGAACCTTTTCCTAACACTCAGCCTGACCCTCCCCTGTCACAGCTCCATGCTGTCCCCTCGGGTCCTGTCGCTGTCACCAGAGAGCAGAGATCAGCGCCTGCCCCTCCACTCCCCTCGTGAGGAAGCTGCAGGCCACCATGAGGCCTCCCCTCATCTTCTCTTGTCTGGGCTGAACAATCCAAGTGACGTCAGCTGCTCCTCACATCTTGCCATCTGGACCCTTCGCCATCTTCGTAGCCCTCCTTTGGATGCTTTCTAATAGTTTTATATTCCTCTTATGTTGTTGCACCCATGTTTGGTCATTTTTAAATAAATGCCCTTGTATTTAAAAAAGGGGGGAAATTTGTAATTGTTTTAAAAAATCTTTGCAGTTGTAAATGGTGTTGAAGATATAAACAAAAAGAATTGGGAGAGTTTTTTTTAAAACCCACACGTTCGTAACTGATTGTGCTTTAGCAAGAGGTTTCCCCAAAAAAAATTTCACCCCCCCCAACCCCCCAAAAAACTGCACAGAGCCACAGCAACTTTCTCTGTAGAATCTTGTTCTCCAGACAGTGGGCATGACTTGGCCTCTTGACATTCTCTGGATGGCGGACACGACTTGGTTCCACGGTGTTCTCTAAATGGTGGCTGTGCCTGGTCACCAGGCCATTCTCTGAACAGTGGCCATGACTAGGCCCCAGACCATTCTCTGGACAGTGGACATGACTTGGTTCCACAATGTTCTCCAAACAGTGGGCATGTCTGTACCCCACACCACTCTCTGAATGGTAGGCATGCCTATGCCTCTTGGCATTCTCTGGTGGATCCACCTCCATGAGCTCCTCACTGTTCTCTGGCAGATGGCTATGTATGGGCCCCACGCTGCTCTCTGGATGATGCACATGCCTTGGCCCAACTCTGTTCTTGTGCCAATAGACACAGCTGGACCCCATGGCATTCTCTGGTGGATCCACCTCCATGAGCTCCTCATCATTCTCCAGCTGACGGATATGGCTTGGCCCCATGCCCTTCTCCAGACACTGAGCATGCCTCGGCCCCACAACATTCTCTGGCTGACACACACGCCTGGGCCTCATACTGTTCTGTTGGATCCCCATACATGGGCTGTATGCCATCAGTCACAGAATCACAGAATCACAGAATCACAGAATCACAAGGTTGGAAAGGACCTTCAAGATCATCTAGTCCAACCGTCATCCTATCACCAATACTACCCACTAAGCGACTAAACCATATCTTGTAGCACCTT